>JANAVB010036615.1:12272518-12542518 GCA_029216955.1 Iris pallida
GACAATAAGAGTCAAAGGGCAACCAAAATTAGCTCCAGGACAGGACAACCTAATCCTTCGGGCCGGCCCTGCCCCTTGATTAATATTTTTTATTTTAAATTACCTCCTTTTTCTTGTAAATCCTTCCACTGTTTAAATTGTTTATTTTATCGTGTCATTTTCTTTGCAATATCCAACGTAACGTACGAGATTTTAGACATGCTGTGTTGTATATTATTTGGGTTTACTATTTCCAATTTTTATATAGACATCCACATCTCTTTCGCAGTTCGATTTCGAGACCGCCTACCGTAAGGACGACGTGTCAAACCCAAAGTTGATATAATCATGACTCATCCAAATGATGTGTCAAGCTTGTAATTAAGCATTAACCCACCTTTATGTTGTTCCTTAATGGAGGAAAGAATATAGAAAGAAAGTAAGAAAGAAGAATAAGAAGTTAAAGAAGAGAGGAGCGAATCATCACCACCACCACCTTAGCCACTTCCACCACTACCTCAATTCTTATTTCAATTTCACAATTATTCCTTTTTATCTCTTAGTCACCTATTTAAACTTATATGCCAAATGTATGGATTATATATATTTAGGAAGCGCGGTTGTGTATGTTTGAATGTTGGCACTATGAAAACCTTGAATTATTCTCCATGCACCTAAAAGAAAAAATTGACAATTTATTGTCATGTTAGTCTAAGTTTGGATGTGTAAATTTGATTGTACGGTATGTTGGAAAAAGTGAATGTATATTTGTAATAATAATAATATTAATTATTTTCTATCAACGAATCTATGGCAACAAATTTTTGAAGAGGTGTACGAATCTATTTATTGAAAATGTGCGTCCTTATAAATGTACAAGTGTTTGGAGCATTCATTCAATCAATCAATAGCATTAATTAGTCTAAGAGAGAGAGACAAGCAAGTTGCTTCGACAAGTTTCAACGGTGTGAAGTGCTGCTACCGAAGAGAAAAAAATCGTTGTATCCTGTGAGACTAATCGCCATTAAACCTTAAGTACCAGTGCGGGACGAATATTGTCTTAAGGACATTGAACCAAGTTCAAATCTCGGTATCATTTATTTATTTTATTTATATTTTAATTTCAGAGTCTAAATACAGAGTTGGAACTATTTCTACTAACACGGTGCTTTACTTAATTTCCATACTTGAATTGTCATGATTCTCATGAATACCTTGTTAATTAAAGTCTAAAATCACATGGAAAATCTTGTATTATTCTCCAAATTGCGTTATGTCGACTTGCTATAGAAATTGGGAAAACTCCGGTTGATTTTATTAGGACATATCGTTGTCCGAAAAAATATTTATTTTGAAAAAATTGGAAGTAACTAATAGTTAAAAATTAATTTGTACCGTGCAAGATACATTTTTAAGTTGCACCATGCATTTATTTTCACAAAATTCTTCATACATTCCGAGCAAAACTTAAGTACATCTCGAGCCACCCTCCTCTTGATGCATAGAGTTTGTACTAATTTGTCACAAAATTAAATTTGTTATCTACACCTCGTTTCGTGTGGTGTACGAACTTTTTCCTCAACGTACAAACATTTTCCAAAAGCTTATTTAGATTGCTAAGACGAATGAGTAAATTTGGAGCAAAAGAGAAAAAAAAAAAAAGGGAGTGTTGAAAATTTCATCGTACTAAAAAGATTTTACACACTGGCGGAGGATATAGTGGGTTGAGGTAGGCTGTATAGCCCGTGATAAAAAAAAATATTTTACTAAGGAGACTTAAACCTTTTTTTTTATAGGCTCCTAAGGATCTTACAACAAACTTCTACTCCTTTAAAATCAACTTCTATAGAAAAGAAAAAAAGTTCTACACCCAAAATATTTATATATAGGATGAAAAGATCCTAAAACTTCTAGAAAATGAAGGAAGTCTCATAAAAGTTTTAAAGGATCACGCTATAATCTGGAGAATTCTATAATATTTCAACTAAACCCTTTTGCTTGGAAAACTTTATATCATCGTCTCGATATAGTGAGAAAAAAAAAGAGAAATTTTAAGTTGTCCCTCACTTGTTTTACCATAATTCAAGGTGTACCCCACAAAATTACCACAATGCATAAAATTTTCAACTTTTAACGGAAACCGTCAACTCCTTGACCTCCCATTTAAGTGTGGTGCACATTGAATTATGATCAAAATACCCTCAAATAAGTGAGGTATATCTTGAATTATGGTGAAATAAGTGGGGTGCAACTCAAAATTTCAGTTTTTATTTATGTATGTCAAAGAAGTTGACTGTTAGTCATTGACGAGTGAAAATTTCATGCATTATAGTAATTCAGTAGGATGCACCTTGAATTATGGTAAAATAAGTGGAGGACAACACAAAATTTATAATAAAAAAGAAGAAGAAAAAGATCGTTCAAACGGTAATACTAAAAAGGGTTATTTTGTATAAGGGTACCAAGTTTAGAATGTAATTAGACTTTGGATACTAGATTTGTCCGTTTTAGAGTTTGGGCACTCGAAATTATTAGTGACACATTTTAGTGACAAACTTTCGTCACTAAAAGTCTCATTTTATCACTGAAAGTCCAGTTTTGTTAATAAAATGTGCCACTAAAAATTTTCGAGTACCCAAAGTCTAAAATGGACAAATCCAGTACCCAAAATCTAATTAGGTTATAAATCTGGTACCCTTATACAAAATAATTCTACTAAAAAAAGAAAGAGAGAGAGAGAGAGAGTGTACCTCACAAGAACATAAATAGATTATATATAATTTTAAAGACATAAATAGAGGATAATCCTTCTTTCCTCCAACTTCAATTCTACACCCTACACTCTCTTATTGCCTATCTTGAATTTGAATGACTACTAATCCATGAATTAGCCAAGAAAACAAAGACTTGGACTTGCATATGTTAATGCAGACAAATAAAATTAATAGTGAAAAAAAAGAATCCATTCATGTAAAAATAAAAATAAAAAAATTCAGTACTCGCTCTCTTTTCAGTCCCACAGTTGCTCCCAGTCGAACTTCTCGAACTCCTCCAGCAGCATCGGGTCGATGGCCCCTCCGGGCGGAGACCCATGTTGCGAGCCGCCGTCGTCGTCCGGAGACGAGTCGTCGCCGTCGGTTGATCTGGCCCTCTTCGTACCGGTGCCGGACAATGCAGCCGCCTCTGCAGTCTCCTGGTTGTCGACGCTAGGACGGCTAGGGGTGGCATTGCCGGCGGTGACGGGCCTCCGGTCCAGCGTCCGCGTGCACCCCAGGTTCTTGTACACCCGGCACATTCTGAACTCGTTCCTCAGCTGCACGAACGCAGCGGAGCCAGACATTTAATAGGAAGCACGGACACTCCAAAAATATTTATACCAAAACACAAAAAAGTTTAGGACGCTGCTACGTGGCAGTCTGTCATTAGCAGATCTGCCGACAGTGGTCCTCACGCAAATAGGAGGAGGAACGAATGGGATTCGGCCACGTAGGCCCGCGACCTAGTTATCCTTTCGGAAAAGTTTAAGAGGGGTTACCTTAGGATTTGCACCGGGTGGGAGGGTACCATCCCCGTCGATGGCCCTGTACTCGGTCATCTTCCACATGGTCTTCCTCCCCCTGGGAGCCTTCCCCAGGTAGAACACCATGGTCTTCTTGACGCCGATGGCGACGGCCCGGCCGATCGAGTAGACCACGCTCGGGGACCCCGTGGCCTTCCAGTACCCGGACGGCGTGATGCGGGTCGGCCTCCCGCCCTGCGCCTCCCGCCGCTGCAGCGGGCAGAAGAAGAACCACGGCTCCCAGCTCCCCGACGACATAGCTGCAACGAACTCGCAAGAGTAAGTAAAGCTAAGGAGAAGAAAATGTTACGATAGTTTGGAGCAGTAGTGCTAAGTTGTCTGCTGGTTTGGACCGCAGTACTGGCCTCTCGGCGTGGACAAAATAAAATTTTCGAACAGTTAGTGATGGATGATCACCGGGGAGCTGAAACGGGTCGAACTTGTATATATCGATAACGGGTATGACCCGTTCGATGTCGGCCTCTCTTCTGCTCGCGAGCTTGTTTTGGAGATAGAACGACAGCAGCTCTTCTTCGGTCGGGTAGAAGCGATAGCCCACAGGGACGAGATTGTTGTTGTTGTTGCTCATTTTTTTTCTTTCTTTTTTTGGTTTGATCGACGAAATTTGTAGTGTGGCTTAAGTGCACGTTTAGCTTGCTCGATGAACTTTGGAGTAGGAGTCGGTGCGATGGACGTCTATATATATGTGTGGTTGGTAAAGTTTGGTTCGGTTTTGTTTATGAGAGGATTTGAAAATTCAAAGTGGAATTTGCGGGAATTTCCACAGACGGTGATTAGTAAGGAATCAGTCAAGAGAACTTAGTGATGGGATAAAAAAAGGGACAGTGAGATCACTTGCAGCTTAAACGCGCAATAACGCGGACAACTAGTATAGCACTTCATAGTACTCCACGTTGTCGGAGATATGATATGATATGATATGGAAAACTACTAGCGGTACTACATTAGTTTTTGGAAAAGTCTTTCGGAGTTGGATCTCGCGGTGTTAATTGGGCCAAGCTGGACCGAACCGGATCCGATTTTGATCAGATTTGATCGGGCCTCGGCACGATCGGCCTCAGCCCGATTTGGGAGACAGGCCGATCCAGGTCAGCTCGGATCAGCGAAACCTAAACCTAGTCCGGACCCACAGTTCGGTTTACAGCTCGTCGGGCTGAATCGGACTTAGGCCGGGCCAGTTAAGTGTTGGACCGGTCGACCCGGTTTTGGTTAAAAAATTAATTTTCTTATATGTTTAAAAAAAAAATTAAACGGAAAAAAAATTGAATTTTTTTTCCTTAAAAAAAGAGTTTTCTAAAAAAAAATTCATTTAGTATAATTATAAAAAAATAATTAGTATAATAAGACTAAAAAAATATAATAAAATTTTAAAAATAAAATTTAAATTAGTATAATTTAAAAATATTTTTATTAATGTTTAGAAAATTTCTATAAAAAACATGTACATGTATAATAAAATTTAGAAAATTTGCACAAGATAAATGAAACATGAATTGAATGGCTAATACAAGATTTGCATAATATGAAAATTAATGACTAATACGAAATTATTAGTACATAAACTGCAATTAATGACTGATACAAGATTACTAGATGTCGATACATGATTTTAAATGTCGGTTAGCTTCCCTGTACCATAGTTATGGTCCCATTTGAATCGTTTCCTACAATGCAAATATTCAACAAGAACTTTAGTGGAGTATCTTTTTTCGGTATCGTCACTTACACGCTCATTGTAAATTTTGCTAAAATGATGCCAAATTTTCGATCCTGATTCAATCTCTTTTTGCGGTGCATATTGAGGCTGCGGTGTGGGTTGCGGTTGCTGATCTTACGGTTGCTGATTATATGGTTGTTGATCATTATTCATGATACAAATCGTCTCTTCACACTAGGTTCCTTGAAAAAATTGTAAGAGGAAAAAAATTGTTAATGTGATTAATTTTGAAAATTTATAGTCTATTTATTTTTTTTGGGGTGCAAAATGACATATTTTATCCCTAAAAAAGAGTTGTTATTGTCATGTCCTGATTCCGTAGAATCGATAGTCGTCACTGGGCGTGATATCGTGCGTACCTAATTTGCGATCGCACAAGACATAGTCATAAGGTAATCCGAAACACAACATCTAAGAGAGTGAGCGCAGACAAATTGAACAACACATTGAGACAGAAAAACTTGTCCTTTTATTGATAATTGACAACATTTACAGACTCTATTACAATCGTGCCGTCCGGACTTTACAACATGATTCGATTACAAAAGGAGTGCCGATGAGATAGCCGTTCCATACATATATTCCTCATTTACACAAAAGTATTTCAGCCAGCTGGATTTGAGGGAAGCCGAGACATGTTTCTTGGACTTGCAGAGAGTCATCAAAAGTGATGCGACGGGGGTCTTCGACGCGCGGTCGAAGATTCAAAAGCACAAAACGTCGTCTAGTTAGTTGGCGCGTTCCTCCTGGTTTTTGGCACTGCAAAGAGCGAGGGTCAGTACGATCACAAGTACTGGCGAGTGGCTAATTAAATCCAAGCTCTGCATTTGGTTCAAGCAGTTTTATAAAACATGTTAGCTATTTTTGTGATCTTTCTAACCATCTTGTTCGATTTGCATGTTAACATGTTTTTTAGGTAGCATATAAAATTTTATACATTGAGCAGATATCATATTCATCTCACGTCTCGTGCGTTAATTCAAGTAGTAAAAGGGTGTGAAGGTCAATGGCAATGTCAAGCCATCATGGATTATAGCTGGGTTAGATGTCGACCCTTTCGCGGCGGGTAGCGAGCCTTTTGCGAAAGTTTCTGAATCACCCACGTCGATTCATGGCTGGCGCATGCTATAACTCGTTCCTTCCGTGACGAATCAGTTCGTTGGCCTAGGCAACCGTTTGAGGAAACTACGCCTTATGTATAAGTTGTCCAATGACCGTTTTTGCAGATTAATGAAATATTCTATCTTTTTACTAGAACCTTTAACTTTCTCCTTTTGGTGTGAAACTGACCCTTTCTTTGAACTTAGTCATTTAAGCACTTTAGTCGTATCGCTGCGATAAATGTTAATCGATTCATCCTTTGGTTTGCATAGGCTAAGTAAATAAGGCATAAGAAAGCATACATCAGTTTTTCATGTAAAGTAGTTCCATAGTAAGTGTTTCGTGAAGAATCGTGTCATGATTTCATTGATTCTACACTATGACGACAAGCATTATTTTTGTGTTTCATATTTGATTCTGAAATAGAGTATCGAGCGAAGAAGGTCAGCCACTCACCTTAGTCTTTGCTTCAGGCGAGGGACTGGTTGGCTGCGCTTAGACATCGCCTATGCGATCACCTGCAATCGCATAAGCAACTGATTAGAACACTGCACTATTCAAGGAGTTCGATACGAATGCGAAGTTCGAAAACGCAAGACATGAAAACCATCGAAAACATTCACGAAAACGCATTCATGAACACCAAAGCCAAAACAAGTGCGGCTTGAAAAACAGAGTAACGGAAGGTCTCTCCCGACTTAGCCGTAGAGCCAATCCTCGAGGCGCAACCCGCTGAATATGAGACTTGATTCCGAAGAAGCCTTTCCATAACGAAAAAAGGATCTTATTGTCATGTTAGTCTAAGTTTGGATGTGTAAATTTGATTGTACGGTATGTTGGAAAAAGTGAATGTATATTTGTAATAATAATAATATTAATTATTTTCTATCAACAAATCTATGGCAACAAATCTTTGAAGAGGTGTACGAATCTATTTATTGCAAATGTGTGTCCTTTCCACCGTGTCTCTTTATTTCTATAAATGCACAAGTGTTTGGAGCATTCATTCATTCAATCAATAACATTAATTAGTCTAAGAGAGAGAGAGAGAGACAACCAACGTTGCTTCGACAAGTTCCTACGGTGTGAAGTGCTGTTACCGAATGGAAGAACCGTTGTATCCTGGGAGACTAATCGCCATTAAACCGTAAGCACTAGTGCAGGACGAATATTGTCTTAAGGACATTGAACCAAGTTCAAGCCTCGGTATCATTTACTTATTTTATTTATATTTTAATTTCAGAGTCTATATACAGAGTTGGAACTATTTCTACTAACACGGTGCTTTACTTAATTTCCATACTTGAATTGTCATGAATACCTTGTTAATTAAAGTCTAAAATCACATGGAAAATCTTGTATTATTCTCCAAATTGCGTTATGTCGACTTGCTATAGAAATTGGGAAAACTCCGGTTTGATTTTATTAGGACATATCGTTGTCCAAAAAATATTTATTTTGAAAAAATTGGAAGTAACTAATAGTTAAAAATTAATTTGTACCGAGCAAGATACATTTTTAAGTTGCACCATGCATTTATTTTCACAAAATTCTTCATACATTCCGAGCAAAACTTGAGTACATCTCGAGCCACCCTCCCCTTGATGCATAGAGTTTGTACTAATTTGTCACAAAATTAAATTTGTTATCTACACCTCGCTTCGTACGGTGTACGGACTTTTCCTCAACGTACAAACATTTTCCAAAAGCTTATTTAGATTGCTAAGACGAATGAGTAAATATGTAGCAAAAGAGAAAAAAAAAATGGAGTGTTGAAAATTTTATCATACTAAAAAGATTTTACACACTGGCGGAGGATATAGTGGGTTGAGGTAGGCTGTATAGCCCGTTATAAAAAAAATATTTTACTAAGGAGGCTCGAACCTTTTTTTATAGGCTCCTAAGGATCTTACAACAAACTTCTACTCCTTTAAAATCAACTTCTATAGAAAAGAAAAAAAAGTTCTACACCCAAAATATTTATATATAGGATGAAAAGATCCTAAAACTTCTAGAAAATGAAGGAAGTCTCATAAAAGTTTTAAAGGATCACGCTATAATCTGGAGAATTCTATAATATTTCAACTAAACCCTTTTGCTTGGAAAACTTTATATCATCGTCTCGATATAGTGAGAAAAAAAAAAGAGAAATTTTAAGTTGTTCCTCACTTGTTTTACCATAATTCAAGGTGTACCCCACAAAATTACCACAATGCATAAAATTTTTAACTTTTAACGGAAACCGTCAACTCCTTGACCTCCCATTTAAGTGTGGTGTACATTGAATTATGATCAAAATACCCTCAAATAAGTGAGGTATATCTTGAATTATGGTGAAATAAGTGGGGTGCAACTCAAAATTTCAGTTTTTATTTATGTATGTCAAAGAATTTGACTGTTTGTCATTGACGAGTGAAAATTTCATGCATTATAGTAATTCAGTAGGATGCACCTTGAATTATGGTAAAATAAGTGGAGGACAACACAAAATTTATAATAAAAAAGAAGAAGAAAAAGATCGTTCAAACGGTAATACTAAAAAAGGTTATTTTGTATAAGGGTACCAAGTTTAGAACGTAATTAGACTTTGGATACTAGATTTGTCTGTTTTAGAGTTTGGGTACTCGAAATTATTAGTGACACATTTTAGTGACAAACTTTCGTCATTAAAAGTCTCATTTTATCACTGAAAGTCCAGATTTGTCAATAAAATGTGTCATAAAAAATTTCGAGTATCCAAAGTCTAAAATGGACAAATCCAGTACCCAAAATCTAATTAGATTATAAATCTGGTACCTTATACAAAATAATCCTACTAAAAAAGAAAGAAAGAAAGAGAGAGAGTACCTCACAAGAACATAAATAGATTATATATAATTTTTAAGACATAAATAGAGGATAATCCTTCTTTCCTCCAACTTCAATTCTACACCCTACACTCTCTTATTGCCTATCTTGAATTTGAATGACTACTAATCCATGAATTAGCCAAGAAAACAAAGACTTGGACTTGCATATGTTAATGCAGACAAATAAAATTAATAGTGAAAAAAAAGAATCCATTCATGTAAAAATAAAAATAAAAAAAATTCAGTACTCGCTCTCTCTTCAGTCCCACAGTTGCTCCCAGTCGAACTTCTCGAACTCCTCCAGCAGCATCGGGTCGATGGCCCCTCCGGGCGGAGACCCATGTTGCGAGCCGCCGTCGTCGTCCGGGGACGAGTCGTCGCCGTCGGTTGATCTGGCCCTCTTCGTACCGGTGCCGGACAATGCAGCCGCCTCTGCAGTCTCCTGGTTGTCGACGCTAGGACGGCTAGGGGTGGCATTGCCGGCAGTGACGGGCCTCCGGTCCAGCGTCCGCATGCACCCCAGGTTCTTGTACACCCGGCACACGCTGAACTCGTTCCTCAGCTGCACGAACGCAGCGGATCCAGGCATTTAATAGGAAGCAGCGACACTCCAAAAATATTTATTTATATGCGAGAACACAAAAAAGTTTAGGACGCTGCTACATGAGCCACGCATTTGGTCCGTGGTCCACGTGACAGTCTCTTATTGACAGGTCTACCGACAGTGGTCCCCACACAAATAGAAGGAGGGACGAACAGGAACCTAGTTATCATTTCCGAAAAGTCTTAAGAGGGGTTACCTTAGGATTTGCACCGGGTGGGAGGGTACCATCCCCTTCGAGGGCCCTGTACTCGGTCATCTTCCACATGGTCTTCCTCCCCCTGGGAGCCTTCCCCAGGTAGAACACCATGGTCTTCTTGACGCCGATGGCGACGGCCCGGCCGATCGAGTAGACCACGCTCGGGGACCCCGTGGCCTTCCAGTACCCGGACGGCGTGATGCGGGTCGGCCTCCCGCCCTGCGCCTCCCGCCGCTGCAGCGGGCAGAAGAAGAACCACGGCTCCCAGCTCCCCGACGACATAGCTGCAACGAACTCGCAAGAGTAAGTAAAGCTAAGGAGAAGAAAATGTTACGATAGTTTGGAGCAGTAGTGCTAAGTTGTCTGCTGGTTTGGACCGCAGTACTGGCCTCTCGGCGTGGACAAAATAAAATTTTCGAACAGTTAGTGATGGATGATCACCGGGGAGCTGAAACGGGTCGAACTTGTATATATCGATAACGGGTATGACCCGTTCGATGTCGGCCTCTCTTCTGCTCGCGAGCTTGTTTTGGAGGTAGAACGACAGCAGCTCTTCTTCGGTCGGGTAGAAGCGATAGCCCACAGGGACGAGATTGTTGTTGTTGTTGCTCATTTTTTCTTTCTTTTTTTGGTTTGATCGACGAAATTTGTAGTGTGGCTTAAGTGCACGTTTAGCTTGCTCGAAATGAACTTTGGAGTAGATTTTATTACTGGAGGAGTCGGTGCGATGGACGTCTATATATATATATATATATGTTTGGTTGGTAAAGTTTGGTTCGGTTTTGTTTATGAGAGGATTTGAAAATTCAAAGTGGAATTTGCGGGAATTTCCACAGATGGTGATTAGTAAGGAATCAGTCAAGAGAACTTAGTGATGGGATAAAAAAAGGACAGAGAGATCACCGTCAGCTTAAACGCGCAAGTAACGCGGACAAATAGAACAGCACTTCAGAGTACTCCATTTTGTGGGTGATCCGAGAATAGCTACTTTGCCCCGTTTTGTCACAAGGATATGACATGGAAAATTACATTATTTTTTGGAAAAGTCTTTCAGGGTCGGATCTCGCGGTGTTAATTGGGCCAGATTGGGCCAAACCGGATCCGATTTTGACCAGGTTTGATCGGACCTGGACCCGATCGGCCTCAGCCCGATTTGGGAGACGGACCGATCCGGGTCAGTCCGGATCAGCGAACCCCAAATCCAGTCCGGACCCACGGTCCGGTTTACAGCGGGCCGGACTGAATCGGGCTTAGGCCGGACCAGTTAAGTGTTGGACCGGTCGGCCCGGTTTTGGTTAAAAAATTAATTTTCTTATATGTTTAAAAAAAATTAAAAACGGAAAAAAATTTCTTAAAGAAAAGAGTTTTCTAAAAAAATTAATTTAGTACAATTAAAAAAATTAATTAGTATAATAGGACTAAAAAAAATGTAATAAATTAAAAAAATTAGTACAATTTAAATTAGTATAATTAAAAAATGTTTTTATTAATGTTTAGAAAATTTCTATAAAAAACATGTACATGTATAATAAAATTTAGAAAATTTGCACAAGCTAAATGAAACATGAATTGAATGGCTAATACAAGATTTGCATAATATGAAAATTAATGACTAATACGAGATTATTAGTACATAAACTGCAATTAATGACTGATACAAGATTACTAGATGTCGATACATGATTTTAAATGTCTGCTAGCTTCCCTGTACCATAGCTATGGTCCCATTTGAATTGTTTCCTACAATGCAAACATTCAACAAGAACTTTAGTGGAGTATCTTCTTTCGGTATCGTCGCTTGCACGCTCATTGTAAATTTTGCTAAAATGATGTCAAATTTTCGATCATGATTCAATCTCTTTTTGCGGTGCGTGTTGAGGCTGCGCTGCAGGTTACGGTTGCTGAACTTGTGGTTGCTGATCATGTGGTTGCTGTGGTAGTTGATCATTATTCATGATACAAATCGTCTCTTCGCACTAGATTGCTTGTAAAAATTGTAAGAGGAAAGAAATTGTTGATGGGATTAATTTTGAAGATTTATGGTCTATTTACAATTTTTTTGGGTACAAAATGACCTATTAATTTACCCCTAAAAAGAGTTGTTATAAGGATATTTTTTGTCATTTTCAACAAAATAACCAAAATATCCTTCAAACGTTCTTAAAATAACAACTAAAATGGGGGTAAAAGTGTCTTTATGGCAACCAAACGACCACAAAAAATTGCTGGAACCGGACCAGCCCGGTCTGGTTCTGCGGGTTTGACCGGCTCGGACCCGCGGTCAAACCGGACAAGGCGGTCCGGGCTTGCAGGTTCAAAGGCGCAACCCAGCCCGTACCCGCTAGGTTAGTGGGTCGGGCCGGGTTGTTGATCGGGCACGGACCGGTCCAGACCGATTCGATAGGGCCGGGCACGAGCCGGGGATCGGGCCGCCAGACCAAAGTTGTACCTTGAATCAGATCAAACCATAGGTCACGTGTCTCCCATATTGGCAGAAGTCAAAATCCGCATACGCTAGCCCGGGTTGGGAGGGGCCGATGGAGGGGGACACGTGCACTGTCACTACCATTTTTCGTTCTACGTATTTTTGGTATACGTGTACGGATTTCTGACATTTGTCAGATGACTCATAGTTAGACTTGTCTTGCTTAGTCTTGGCTTGGTTTTAATTTTGGTTTGTTCTTGGCTAGTCTTTGTTTGGTTCACCATGGTTCTACATGACATGTTGGCTTGGCTAGGGTTGGATTGGTTTAATATGTTTGGCTTGGTATATATACCAACTTCTTCTCTCTCCTCTCATTTATTCTTCATTTACTCTTCTCCATTACTCCTCCCACCAACCCACCAACCTAAGACAAGTATAACTTACTCCATGGAGAACATGAAATAACTCTATTTTTATTTTGTTCTATCTTCTTCCCTATGATTCTAAGCATATTTAGAACTTGAGATTCTCGGTTTTGATGGATAGATTTTGTAGATCTAAGTTTTATTTTTATTTTTTGTTTTTCTTGGTTTTGATCTCTATAAAATTGGTATTTCTAAAATCTAACGGTTCTATGTTGTAGAGAATTTGATTTCATGCAGTTTTGGATTTATTTCATTTGATTTCGAGTACGGTTGAGAAAGTTATGGCCATGGCAAGTTTTTGAAACTTCCACGGCTGAACTTGCTGTTTGGGGACGACGGCCCCCATGTGCCGAGAGGTCATGTACCGTGAAGTCCTGGCAATGCATCCTTTGACTTCGAGTGTGTCATGCGCGCGGGTTCCCAACGCGCATGTATTGAAGACGCAACGTGAGTCTTGTCCATGCGCGGAGTCCATGCTCGGATTGTGCAGAAATTTCCATGCGCGAATTGTGCAAAAATTCCCATGCGCGGATTATGCAGAATTTTCCATGCGCGAATTGTGCAGAAATTTTCATGCGCGGATTGTGCAGAAATTCCCATGCGCGGAATTGCCCAGACTTGCCCATGCTCGAATTACTCATGCACATGACTTTCTATGCACATGATTTCCGATGTGCATGACTTTGCATAACTTTCTATGCGCATCCTTGTCGCATGAATCTATGCAAGTTTTTCGTATTTTATAATGTGGATGTTCTTGATCTTCTTTGCATGATTTCTGTACTTGGCCTAAATTGCGACGACCCGACTTGGCAACTTGATAATCTTGAGCTAGTAACTTGAACTTGAACATGGTAATATGTTCTCGTCTTGATAATCTTGATAGTGGTCCGTCGAGACGCACCCCTGATAAGTATTCTTGATCTAACAAGTAAACCTGACATGACATGTATAACGTTAATTGTTGTTGCGACAACTATTCCTATCTTGCTAGTGTAACCACTACCAGAATAAGTCGTTTTAGCGACGCCTAAAGACGTCGCTAAAACGACAATTTTTGTCGCTAAAAATATGTAGCGACGAAATTACCGATGTTTTGTGATAGTCGCTGAAATGTAAGTCGATAATCTTCTAAACGTCGCCAAACGTCGTAATTACCGACGTTTGCCGTATTTATATGTCGGTATATTGCCGACGTCTACCGTCGTGTCATCGGTGGATTAGCGACGTATTAATTCGTGTCGCTACGCGTCGGTAATTTACCGACGGATTACCGTCGAATCGTCGGTGGTTTAGTGACATGTTCAAAGTCGCTAAACGTCGGTAAATCCTGGGAATTCCTGGGATGATTACCGACGTGCACCGACGTTTACCGACGTTCTCCGACATATAATGACGTCGCTAAAACGTCGGTACCCTGGATAATATCGCATATTTACCGACGTTTACCGACGTAAAAGTACGTCGGTGGCCGTCGGTAAACGTCGGTAAACGTCGCTAAATCTGCAAAAAAAAATAAAATGAAATAAAATACAGAATGTCCATTTCTCCCTGCAGTTTAAAAAGATAACCATTTCTCACTGTAGAATAGGATCCAAACAATCACAGAATGTCCATTTCTCGCTGTACACAGGTTTCAGTCCCTATAACCACGTCTACAACAATCACACAATGTCCAGTTCTCAGAATGTCCATTTCTCACTGTACACAGATTTCAGTCCCTATAACCAAGTTTACAACAATCACACAACAACTAACCAAATAACCAAATATCCAAATAACCAAGTATCCAAATAACCAATTCTACACCAAATAACAAAGTCTACAACCAAATAACCAAAGTCTACACACAACCAACAAATAGAATATGATCCAAACATCCAAATCTACACAACCAACAATTATCCAAGTCACAAATAAAAAATGAAACAAACACAAAGAAACAGTCCTAACTAGGACTACTAGGAATCTGGTGTAGGAGGGGCACCGCCGCGACGAAGGGATAAGAACAACTCATACTCCTCAAGTGAAATCGATACCGATGGAGGAGGCAGTGACGTCGGTAGAGTCGGTGTCGAAGAAGAAGGCGGTGGAGGCGGCGGAGTCGACGACGATGAAGGCGCACCCGAAGGACCAGCACGCTCCAACGCTGTAAGTTGCTGGTGGTATGAATCCATGATAGATAACATTCTATCACTGCTCTGGACCATCGACTCCTGCGCCAATCTCATCCTCTCGGCCATGGTCACCTGTCCTGTCTGCAGCTCCGTCACCGTGCGCTCTAACCCTCCAACGGTGCGCTCTGTCCTCTCAGTCGTCTCCCTGAGGTCCATAATGCCGCGGTCGAGTGCATCCAATCGTGCTAGCAGCGTAGGATCCTCCGTAGGGTGCTGAGACTGCTCCTCGATCCGTCATAGCAGGTCGTCACGGAGAGACTCCATCATCTGGTGGACTCGGACAGACTCCTGGGACGGCTGTGGACCATGCACACTAGCAGGAGATGTCCTAGAGGACTGGGTCGTAACTAGGGCGCCATAGGATCCCGTACCGTAGTACGTACCCCTACGGAGTCCACCAGCGGTGGCCATCCACAGCTCGTCCGCCGACGGAGCTTGAGTGGGCTGTGAGGAAGTACCGGCCTCTCCTGCATCAGGTGCACTAGCAGCCGCCCGTTCCCGCAGCATCTGATGCTCGGCCTAGAAAGTACTTATTATTACTAACTTCTAATTTCTAATTAATGTACTTATTATTACTAATTTCTAATTAATGTACTTATTATTTCTAATTTCTATTTAATGTACTTATTATTACTAACTACATGAATATTTATTTGCATCATATTTACTAAGTTATATTAAAATTGACACGAAGTATTAAATTAAGATAACGTATTGTAATACTTACATAAGTCTGCTCGGCCCTCTCGTCAATAAGGTCACCGCCGCGACGATGGGTGGCCAGGAAGACGGTCACCATGTCGGCGTTACCGACCTTTCTTACATGTAATTAAATATATTATCTTAGTAATAATTTATCGGTTTTGTATTAAAATAATATTTGTAAAAGAGGAAGACATACCAGACGACGAAAATATTCCGTCATCGGAATCGACCCACCGCACCACTTCGAGACATGTTGCCTAGCCGCCTTGGCCTTCTCCGACTTCTTCTTGTACCTTGGCTCCTCGAATCGAGCCTTCATCGCATTCCACTGATCAGGGGTGATCCAACCTTGGATCGGCTTTCCGGCACGATCACGATCCTTCTGATCATTGATAGAGTCGCGGATCAGCTTGGCAGCGACGGCAGGAAACATCCCCTCGATCTGCTCGGCCCGGTGCGGTGGATAAAAAACATATCCTAGAAGAGCGCAAACCAAATATTTATCAGTTATATATAATATACAAAAATTATATGATTCATGTTAAAAGCAAATATATTTTAACCTTGAAGCGCGCAAACCAGAAGGCCTTCCTCTTGTCCGGAGCATCAGAGTAGTTAATCCAAGCACCACCATAATTATGCCTCAGCATGTGGCCTAGACGTCTCTGTACCTCTGGGGGACGATATCTATACAAGCATATTATATTCATGAAAAAAGTTAATTTATGATAAAAACAGAAAGAAAAAAATTATAAACCAAAATACCTACTTTGTACCGTCGGCCCAGATCTCCGTCCTCCTCTCATCCGGAGGTGCGCACGCATCATCTGCATGATGCTGGTCGGCCGTCGGCGCCGTCGCCTCGGCCGTCGCCGTAGCCTCCGCCATCTGCTCATCTGTCTCCATCGTCGTATCAGCAGTAGGAACGCTAGACGGGCGAGCACTCTCAACAGGCCTGGAACTACTCGTCCCAGGAGATATGCCATGTGACGTCGTCCCAGCAGGCCCACCTACTGTCCGATATGGAGGAGTAATCGGCGACGAGGATCCAGAGCCGGTACCAGAATGAGGTACCGAAGGAAAACTCCGTCCTCTAGCGGTACCTGTAGGAAGTACCGGAGGAGAGTGACCTCGTTGTCTCCCTCGGAACGCTCCGCGACGACCTGCCATACCTGATAACAGCATATGATAATACAACAAATAATAGAGACTAGAAATATGAAAGTACAACAAATAATAGAGACTAGAAATATGAAAGTACAACAAATAATAGAGACTAGAAATATGAAAGTACAACAAAGACAAGAAAATAACCAAGACAACATATAATGATACTACAATAAACATCTAAGTCCAGATAATATATTCTAGAAGAAACATCTAAGTTCAGATAAGTATATCTCTCTCAATCATCTTCAGAATAATCATCTTGTTCGTCTTCCTCGACCTCATCTTCCTCTTCCTCCTCATCTTCACTTTCATCTTCGCCTTCGTCGGCTTCGTCTTCCTCTTCGAATAATTCTACATCTTCTACATTATGTGTCGTGTAATACGTAACTTCCGTGGAGTCCACATCGACAATATTGGTTACAAAAGGTAGCTCGTCCTCCTGGTAAGCTTTTTCGTCAACATCAAAAGTATCTCTGGCTTTAGTCTTGCATACTGCCCACTAGTCAGACTTCGTTGCTCCCCGTTTCGGATAAGCTGTGAAGTACACGAGCTGAGCCTGAGTTGCTAGGACAAACGGTTCGTAGCCTTGATATCTACGCTTGTAGTTTATATCCAGAAGACCATGCTTGTCAATTTTCCAACCTTGATTTTTAATCGGATCGAACCATTCACACTTGAACAACACGATCTTTGCAGGTTCTCTGCCATTATTATATGACAACTCCACAATCTCTCGCAAGATGCCAAAGAAATTATTTCCTGGATCGACGTCTTTGTAGTTCGAAGACTTGACACACAAACAACTGTTTTTCGTGGAATCAAGATCCAGGAAGCTGTCTCTGATCGGAGCATTTGTCGACTTGAACCGAAAGCCATTGACATAGTAACTTGGCCATATTTTAACAAAAGTAATTGGTCCCTTGGCAAGAGTTCTAATTAATTCAATCTTGGGTGAAATTAGACGATAGACCTGAATATCAAAGAAGCGATAATAAGTTATTTATTGCGCAGTTGCATTAGAAGAGGCCAGTAATTACCGAGCTACTTACATATTGGCTCAACCAAGAAAGAAAATGACGTCTCATTTCTTGTTCTAATGCTTCGTCTGTTGGGTAGGGTCTAACCAGCCTCAACTCATCATTATATGTGCTGGAAAACAACGAAGCAACCGCCGATTAGTACAATAATATTAGCTTATACTATTACATTGAGATGACGTAAACTCATCATCCTGAGTTACTTACCCCTCTAGCTTCTCCACTTCATCCTCGTCGCAATTGAGTAATACATACAACTGAGCAGCCCTTAGCTCTTCGTCATTCAAATATCTCTTCTTCATTTTCCCCGAAGGCTTTTCGGACGCATTGAATACTTTCAGTATTCCATCATTAAATTCTTCATATCCGTCGTCGTTTCTCGGAGCCCTCGTTCTATTCGTAGCAACATGAGGTTTGAAATAGGAGGAACAGAAATTTGTAATCTCCTCGAGAATATAGGCTTCACAAATAGAACTCTCGACCCGAGCCTTATTTTTTACCTTTCTTTTTAGGTGATTCAAATGTCGCTCGAACGGGTACATCCATCGATATTCGACGGGTCCACCAACACGTGCCTCGTAGGAAAGATAAATCGACAAATGCTCCATAGAGTCGAAGAATCCAGGAGGGAACACCCTCTCTAGCTTGCACAGTGTTACCGCAATGTCCTTCTCTTACTTTTCTAGACGATCAACGAGCAATTTCTTAGAACAAAGGTCCCTGAAGAATATGCTAAGCTCCGTCAATGGATCCCAAATTGCCTGCGGTAAGAATTCCCGAAATGCAATCGGAATTAACCGCTCCATGAATACGTGACAATCATGGCTCTTCATACCTGTCAGTTTATTCTCCTTGAGGTCGACGCATCTTCTCAAGTTCGAAACATAACCATATGAAAATTTCAGACCTTGAATCCACCTACAAAGCCTCACTTTATCCTCCTTCTCCAGTGAGAAAATTGTCTTAGGCTGCTTCAACTTCCCATTCCCGTCCTCTATCAAATGCAATGTAGGACGTCTACATATTTCTTCCAAGTCCAATCTAGCCTTTGGATTGTCTTTCGTCTTCCCCTTTACGTCTATTACAGTATTAATTATGTTGTCAAACACATTCTTCTCGATATGCATGACATCAAGGTTATGTCTAATCAGATTGGTGCTCCAATATGGAAGATCCCAGAATATACTCCTCTTCGTCCAGTTATGAGTGCAACCAAATCCGTCACACTTGTAGCCCGTAGCAGGCTGCTCAATAGCTCTTGGTAAATCTTTTACCTATTCCCATATCGTGTATCCGGTCCACCTTGACAGGGGATTAGCCTTCTCCACAACGCCAGCACGAAAGGCATTCATGTTCCTCCGGTACGGATGATCCTTCGGCAGGAATTGTCGATGACAATCGAAGAAGCACGGTTTGCCTCCGTGTTTCAAACGGAAAGCCTTAGTGCTGTCCATACAATACGGACATGAAAGACGACCATGCGTGCTCCATCCAGATAACATTTCATAGGCCGGAAAGTCGTTGATGGTCCACATAAGTGTTGCCCGCATCCGAAAATTTTGTTTTCTAGATACATCGTACGTGTTGGAACCTACTTCCCACAGCTGATTCAACTCATCAATCAACGGCTGTAAATACACATCGATGTTCCTTTTCGGATTGTTCGGACTTGGGATAATAACGGTGAGAAACATATACGGAGTCTTCATGCACATCCAAGGCGGTAGATTATACGGGGTGACGATCACAGGCCAACACGAATACTGGGATCCCGAAAGTCCAAATGGGGTAAAACCGTCGGAGCAGAGACCCAATCTGACATTACGCGGATCAGAAGCAAAATCTGGATACTCTCGATCAAAGTGCTTCCATGCTTCTGATGGGTGATTCAACACTCCTTCGGTATGTTCCCGCTTATGCCAACTCATATTTTCTGCAGTTTACTTCACCATAAACAACCGCTGCAACCGCGACGTCAACGGCAAGTAGTGCATCGAAGAGGTAGGCTTCCTGGCACCGACAGACTTTCCTCTACCACATGCCTTGTAGCGGTCGACACCACAAAATTTGCAGGCGTCTTCATCCTTGTCGTCTTTGTAGTACAACATGCACCCGTTGCGACAGGCATCGATTTTTTCATATCCCATCCAGAGCGATCTAACCATCCTCTTAGACCGGTAGAAGTCTTTAGGCAACTTCGCACCCTCAGGCAATATTTCTATAAGCAACTCCATAAGACGGTTGTAGCAATCTTGCGACATGTTAAAATCGGACTTGATGCTCAACAATCTTGTAACCACCTCCAACGGTGAATGATCCTCACAACCAGGATATAATGGAGTCCTTGTATTCTCCAGCAACTCCATGAACTGTGCAGCATCGGGGTTCGGTGCCTCCTCAGGTGCATCATGATCATCCGGATCGAAACTAGGCCCGGCCGCGTCAAAAACCATGTTCACCAACCCATCGTCGTAAGGAGCGTTCTTGTGGACATCCACATAAGCCTCGTACTCCGATGCTAAAGACACAAGTTCTCCGTGCTCGCTCCACTGATAGTAATTCGGCGTGAAACCCTTCGAGTATAAATGATACGTGACATCCACTTCTGGATGATATTTCAAGTTGCGACATCTCACACACGGACACTTAATTTTGGTACCGTCCATGTACTGAGGGAACGCCTTGGCAAACTGCAGGAACTGGTGTACACCCTCTATGAATTCATCCTGCACACCGCACATGTCATCAGGATGACGGTTGTACATCCAAGTACGATTCCGCAGATAGTAATTCAGCTCCATAATTCTGTAGATACATCAAGGTAGTGAATGATATGCAATTGTCAGTTCATGCGGTCTACACTTTCCGCAGTATATGTACACATGACATTTTACGTTAAATGGTCAGAGATTATCTGTCATCTTCTTTTCGCATTGCTAACTTTTCTTTCGCGTGTTTGTGCGTGCGGTGGTCAGAGATTATCGTGGCGGTATGTCACCCGTGTCTATAATATTTCATATAGGCTGAGTTGTAGAAGTCAAGTTTTAGGATATTAGTCTATATATTATGTATAGTCCAACCGAGCCAACTCTAAGCTAAACTAGTCCAACTTGGTCAAACTAGCCATTTCTAAGTTGTATAAGTCAAGTTTTAGGATATTAGTCTATATATACTAGTATAAACTCTCCATCCTCTCCAAATACCTGGTACTAGTTAACCCTCCCCCTTTCTCCCACTAGACACACACATACATATACATGATGTATACAACCACACCATAGTTCCCAGGTTCTTTTAACCTAACTTTCCAGTTGGTACTAACCTCAATAGAACAAACACTCTCACAGCTCAAAATACTAACACATGCTCACGTCTTACTCTTGTGACACTCCCTTTCAAACACAAACACACACCTATATGTTCCCTTACACATGTTGCCATGTTACCTATAAAAATAGGAAACCCTTGTTGTCTAAAATAAGACACAATTCTACAAAGAGAACCATACTGTAGAACTCACACTTTAAGACAATAGATGAAGGAAGACTTGTATGGAGGATCGATAGGGTTGAGCGATATCATTTTATTCTACAAAGAGAACCATACTGTAGAACTCATACTTTAACACAATTCTACAAAGAGTTGTCATAGGGTGTTGAGCGATGTCATTTTATTCTTTTCTTCTTCTTCTTCTTCTTCTTGGGATTTTCGAGTATTGGATCTTGAGACATATATAGCTAGAACTTACGAAGAATGGAGTACCATACTTCAACAAATAGATGTTGACTAATTGGTTCATATACTTGTTGTCTAAAATAAGTGTAGGAATGTTGCAAGGTGAAACAATGTATCAAACACTATATCGAAACCCAAACCCAATATGCAAATCCAAATTAATACGAAAATACACAAGTGTATGTAGGGGATTAAGTGTACAGAGGTGAAATACATATATATGCATGCTTGGGGGTGTCCACGTGTCCAACAAATGGACACAAAGTGTCCAAAACCTCACGAACACACTGTATCAGTGAACACATTGTCGTAATGTGTCTCCGTGTCCATTTTGGACACGAAAAACACCTCAATTAGGGTTAGGGTTTACCTTCAGTCTCCTCGCGGTGGTGGAGGAGGAGGAGGAGGACAAGTTCGGTGGTGGAGGAGGAGGGGATTAAGTGTACAGAGGTGAAATACATATATGCAAGCTTGGGGGTGTCCACGTGTCCAACAAATGGACACAAAGTGTCCAAAACCTCACGAACACACTGTATCAGTGAACACATGGTCGTAATGTGTCTCCGTGTCCATTTTGGACACGAAAAATACCTCAATTAGGGTTAGGGTTTACCTTCAGTCTCCTCACGGTGGTGGAGGAGGAGGAGGAGGAGGATCTCGCGGTGGTGGAGGAGAAGGGGCTCGCGGTGGAGGAGGAGGAGGAGAAGGGGCTCGCCGGAGGGAGGAGAAGGGGCTCGCGGTGGAGGAGGAGGATGAGCGGCGTCGGAGGGAAGGGGGTCGGGTTGTCGTCAAGGTCGGGGAAGAGGGGCGGGAACAAAAAATTTGGAGAGTGGGAGAAATGAAAAGTCGAACCGAGGAAACCCAATTTAGCAGAAGTTAGCGACGTCCGTAAATACGTCGCAAAGCGTCGGCCTTCCTTTAATATTCGGCGACGTCTTAATCTTTGCGACGCTAAACGTCGTTGAACTAATAAAACTGGCGACGTTTTCCGACAAATCAACGACGTTGGTTTTTATTACACTAAAGGTAGTCGCAATATGTCGCTGTTTGTCGCTATCAGCGACGTATTGTGACGCATACTTTTGGAGTCGCTAAATCCAAAAAAATTAGCGACATTTTAAGTCGGCGTCGCTAATTTCGTCGCTGATATGACTTATTTTGGTAGTGAACTCTTGTCTTGACTCCGTGGTTGATTTTTTTGATTGTAATTGTATAAGCTACCTGTGTTGTCTTGCATCATGTCTATGACATAGATTCCTGGTTACCACGGTCAGAGATTCATAATGAATTTGACTAGGTTAAATGACTAGATTGATCAAGTAGCTCATACAGGGAGATTTTTCAGTTACAGGCGATCCCGTTATCCCGGCCACACCTGTGGACTTGTAGCCTGCCTTCGAGTAGGGCGCATTTCCAGCACACTGTCATGTGTTACACTTCTTGTATCCTAAGTACTCAAGTACTCTAGAAATCTTGATAACTCTTGTAACTTGATAACGCTCGTAACTCTTGCCTGGATAGCCTGGATAGTCTGCAGGACTTGTGACTGCGGGAATATCTCAACTGCATCTTGTTAGTTACTAGGCATATGATAACTCTAGTTAACTAATGATAGTAAGTTGTATGACTTGATTGGCCGTGCCTGAATGATTGTCTCATGAATAACATGGAAATTATATTCCATCTCTTGTTCTTTCCGATACAAGCAAGTATGTTCATTACTCTTGTCATTTATGTTATTATCAATATGTTGCTTATATCAGTTTCTCTATTCTTTATATGCTGATTTTAGTTCATAAGTGGAGCCTCCCTTTTGGTACTTGCACTTTCTTGGGTCTGACCCAGCTAGTTTTGTATGGCCAGATTTCATAGTGACACCCGAGGATCTACCTATCTTCCAGTCAGATGGTGAACACCATGAGTAACCGGGGCAACAAGTGGATTTCTTACTCTCCCACTCTACTGTAACCTATTCTTTTGAGGCGTTTAGCCGCCGAGCATGTGCTCGTATTGCGACTTTATTTCTGTCTACCTAAGGGCTGTAACATGATGGACAAATCCTAGGGTTGATCATGTATGACTTAACTCTTGCTAGTCTTCGCATTTTGTATGAGTAGCTTCATGATCATCTGAATATGTAATGTTTGGGACACCTTACTTTTGTATGTCTGATGATCTAACATCTTGTAACATATATTTGCTTGCTTGAGATTGAGACACTAGACTTGTTCTTGAGCATAAAAGACTGATGGATTGTAGATAAACTTTCATGCATCTAGACAGCCGTGATTATATTGTGAAGTGTGTTGCACTCCAATGTATGGAGCTGGCTGTGTCCGTCCTCCGCTCTCCAGTATTCTGATTTTGGGGCGTGACATCCCCCCCCCCCCCCGTCACACACACACAACCCCACCTCTCGGGTTCATCCCCACACATACCCCTCGGGTTCGTGCAGAAGCATTGTTATTTTTTATAGAAGGTATCACAAGTTTGACAATTTTGGATATGTACATGACATTCAAATTCTTTTCAATTCTTGTCATATGTTATATACATTGGACGGTCAAACTTTTGGTAATTTTATACATATCGAGGAACTGCCAAAATTTTGACAATTATGTAGGAAAAAAATTTATTTTCATGACGGTCAAAATTTTTAGTCTCGAACATGTACGAATTATCAAAATTTTGACAATTATCTTTTTTTTTTTGTTTCAAAACTATAGCATTTAGGCACTCATGTACATATTTCAGTCTTTCAAAATTTTATTAGTCCTAGGATTGCAAAAAATGTAATGTCCTATATAAAAAAAATGTAGTGCCGCCTTTATCATATTAACAAGTATTGGCATAAGTAATCAATGGCCAAAATATAAAGAAAGAGAGAAAAACAACTTGTGCATACGAATATAAATAGTATTAACAAATATTCGCTCAAATGTTCATTAACTACAAAGATAAAGAAAAGAATACGTAAACATAAACATTACCCGGCTAGTTTTGTCTAAACTAAATATTGTAGAAAAGTAAGTAATGTTATTTCCGAAGGTTACAAAGATCATACATATGTACGTGGAAATCGAATAACACAATTGATTGCAAGATTTTGAACTTATGCAATCGAATTATAACTCATGTCCGACTACAACTTGCAAGGAAGTAAATACTACAAACTGATTCTTTCAGAAAAGAAAACTAGCAACAAGAAGATGCTGAAATAAGAAAACAATACTCTCTCTTTGCAATTGCAATTGTAGTTGCTACAATAAGATGAAAAGAAACAGAAACAAACTGACAATAAAAGAATTTCTTGTTAGGGTGATGAAGATTATCGTTGCTAAAAACAAGACTCGACCATTTTTCGTCGACCCGCTCCAAGGAACCAAGAGATTCAATGTATTGAACTTCTAGAATGTTCCTTCTAACCTTTGTTGTGAAACTCAAATTGGACGAACTGATGGCGTTTTCGTGATTTTTGTGGCTGTTGCAGAACTCCTCTCTTAGCAGTATATATCTTATGCCTCTCTCGGAAAAGAGGAGAAGGAGAATATGTAGAAGAAATGCCCAAGCTAAATCTTAACATGTCGCACCCTCAATCCGGAGATAATCCCCACGGGAACAACAGGATCCCCGCGAGAAGCAGCAGCTCCATGAAAAGCAACATGATATGCGGGAAGCAGCACGATCCATGGTAACCTGTCGCATCCTATATATATTCTCTAATCTATTTATTTTGAGAGAGTTAAAAAAATATTTTTTGCTACGAGAGGAGAGAGAGCAGCAGTCAGCAAAATATTCGAAGCGTTGTCCATCCATTCGTCCACGTGCGAGGTCCGAAGCAAGGGTGACAATGAGCGTTCTGAAAACTATTTTATTCGAACTTGACGATTCTTGGGAGCAGATCGATGAAAAATGTTGAATCTTGCTTTGAGCAACGGTGATCTTCATCACCCAACAACGATTTTCTCTTCTGTGTTTCCGTCTCATTTTGTTGTAACAACTGTGTTACAAGTTTTAGAAGTCACTATTTCCATCAATGTCGGTTTGTATTTTCTTTCCTTTACATCTTATTGTTTTCTTTTACGATCTTTGTAATCCGTTAATAACATTAGTCATTTGCTCCTCTAATAAAAATTTCCAATTTCTAATTTATGAGCTTAATAAAAATAATTAACTAAGACAAGGTAAATAAAAATTATATAGTATGCACATTATCATCCGCAATCCATAACAAGAGTATCATTGTGCTCAATGTTTTGGTTGCATGTAAATATATTTATGGTAACATTTACATCAATTACACAAGTTGCAATAAATACCTTAATTTCTATTGGCATTTGTTGCAACCAAAGTGATTGTGTTCCGTCAATAATAGTAGAGATTTTTTTTAGAAGCCCGACGATACTCAAGGGAGGCTTTGCATATCTTTTGGGCCAATGTTCTCAACTCCCACCATTTTTATAAATGGAAGGAATAATAAGCTCCCGTGGCTCGATCCTCCGATCTTCCACCACCCAACCTATCACGTCCCAATTTCGGAGAATCGATAGTCGTCTCTCGAGCGTGATGCCGTAGGAGCCTACGTTACGCTCGTACAAGACACGTTCATAAGGTTAACCGAAACACAACAACAAAAAGAGTATGCAGAATTGTTACAACATATATATAGAAGGAAACTTTTGCTTTATTGATAATGAACATCATATTACAGACTCAATTACAAAGGTGCCGTGCGGACTTACAACTTGACTCAAAATGAACGATAATGATATAGTCGTTCCATACATTACATCACATTTATACAACCATCCCTTTTATACAACCAACATTTACAAACCACCTGAAATGGTAGGGAGTTGTTTCATCTTTCTTGGACTGATGTAGAGAGCCTTCAAAAGGATTCAACAAAAGCTTTCGGCACGCGGACGGAACTTCAAAACACGAACGTCGCATTGCTAGTTGGCACGTTCCTCTTGATTCGTAGCACCTGTAGAGAGTGATGATCAGTACATTTGTCACGCCTCAGCACCGGAATACTGAGGGTAACTAGGCCAGCTACACCATATGAGGTATGCAAACGTCATACGACGATCGTGGCTGTCAAGAGACAAGGGGGTGCATGATACAATTAAGTCTTCTATGGTCTCACAGAGCATCTATGTCTCAATCAATCAAAACAAGAAGCAGTAAATAATGATCATATAAGACAAAGCAGTAAGGCGCCTCCGACGCTTCATCAAAATGAATCATGAGTCCAGCTATACAAAATGATAAGCTAGTGCCGAGAGTCAATAGTATATAACCATAGTCAGCTGAAGTCTGATTTAATTACAATTATGTAAGAAACTAAATGTCCAGAACAGCCGGCTAAACAGGTGCCGGTGGCTAAACTCCAAGTACAAAATGAAAGATATCAGAGTGGTGAAGAAGAAACCTACTTATGGTCCCTGACGCCTATGCTCCTAGTGTGCGCCATTGTTCGGGTAGAAGGCTGGATCCTCATGCGCTGCTACGAGATCTGGCCAAACAAAACCAGCGGGTCCAGCCCCGAATAGCAAGTACCACAAGGGAGCACATAAAGGATGAGATAAAACCCAAGCATAATAATAATAAAAAAAGCTTTTGGTCATAACCTCGGTCCACAGCCTGTCGTAGCACGATAGCCCAATCCAACAACCAAACAAGGACATGAGTTGGACCACGCACAATGACAGTCCATGTCCCTCGACTACTAACGGAAGGTACAAGGCACATTCAAGTCATTTTTCAAGCGGCTATTCATTCCTGCGGCTTTCTATATTTTGCGGAGTTATCCCCGCAATGCTAATTATAGGATTCCTCAGATCGTGTCATTCCAACAGGGCTAGCCAATCCATTATATATACATATACGCGTAGCACATTTATTATGCATCGGTCCCCCGGAAGGCTACCATGCTGAAACATATAACACATAGTGTCACGTCCCGCTCCCGTAGGAGCGATCGTCCTCGCTAAGGCGTGATGCCGTACGAGCCTAGATTGCGCTCGTGCAAGGCGGGTTCCATAACGGCCGATTACAGCGGCTGCGACGGGGTCGTCGCACAGAAATCCCATACAGAGATATTGAATATGCCAGCAAAAATTTAGAACAAAACACAAGTTATTCAAAAGATGCATTTTATTGATATTGAAACAAGGATTACAATGGGACGCAAGGCTAAGATTACAAGTCACTCAAACTCACTCAAGCTCACTCTTCTCACATTATAAGTCACTCAGCTCTCTCTCATCTCTCAATACATGTCTTGAACCAGCGGATGCTTTGGAAGGCGACGTCCATACATTATGTTCCGTATAAGTCTTGACTCTATGCGGTCGCACGCTTCAAATCGCCAAGGAACTCCGTGTCTCGATGCATCCAAGCGAGCTTAGCGCCACGAGCTACTACTTGTGCCTGCACATGAAAACTATGTGGATGTCAGTACTCAACTGTACTGGTGGAATGAGCTCCTCGTCCACCCATACAAAACCAACACGTTCATTTACTGTCCTTTAAGATTGTCTTTCTACTCTTGCCTTAGGATCAGTTTTAGGACCGACGCCTTGGCCTATTTTGTGTCTTGAGACCATCCCGTGCTCGCAACAAAAATGTTAACCTATCAAGTCGTGTTTGCCTTACGGCCCAAAATCAGACGCGACTACGCGATAGTACCCAATTTCTTTGTGACCGTGCTACAAATCTATCGTGCCGTGACTCGCAACTCAGTGTGACTTAACAATATTGCCGCCTCGCGGCCCTTGCTACTTTGATCACCAACTGACCCAATCAAGACTTGTGGGCTAAGTGTCACTCGACCGACTTTGCCTTGCGGCGTTTCTCGACTTAAACTCAAGATGACTCAATCAAACTTATACAACTTATATGCCAACAACTTAAGACTCAACGCCACATCTCGGGCCGAAGCACGTCGCCTACGTTGCAGCCAAATCTTAGGTCCAAACGTTATGTTCTAACTGTACACACATTCAACTCGACTCAATCCAAAGGCACACACGCGGATTACCGCCCGTGCCGACTCATCTATATGAGGTCACTAGCATAACAAGCTATTTTGGACTCATAGCTGGTATATGATGGACAGGTCAAAGCGGGTAACTAGCCCCAATGAGCGTCCACCGAATACTTGTCTTTCGGCTCAGCTATCCCGCTCACATTCACCCACGGTTTCCTCCTAGGCCAGAACGGTCCTGCTGTGGCCCCAGGTTACCGTCCGAGGAAACTATTTACCTTGTCCACAAGTTGTCCATGACCATGCAAGACTCGACTCAAACTGACGTCTCACACAACCATTCTACCTCTAGTGTCACCATCTGTTTCAGGGCCAAATTTAATACTTCTCACATCTAAGACCGCCTCGACGACCCGTGATCGTGAGCATTCTTCTTTCTTGTCCTACCTTTTCCTTCAACTCATGAACAACTATTCGAAAGCCCTTTTTTTTACCAAACTCAATGTAACACCCAGTTTTCTAAAATGAGGGTAATTTTGAAATTTTATATTTTAATATTTAATTATGATATCTAAAATTTTATATGATTTTTATTGATTTATAATCATTTCAAAAACTATTTTTAAAACATGACTTATGAATTGGTGTCTTGCTAGTGTTTTGTTATCATTCCTAGATTGAGGGGTATTTTGGTCATTTTTGAAATTTTGTGAATTATTTGGAATTATTATTTATTGTTTGGATTTATTATAATTAATATGATTTTTTTTAGTGATTTTTGGTGATTTTAGTAGAATTGATTTTGACCCTATAGGTTGACTTTGACTAGTGTTGACTAGGAGACTAACCTAGTAACTAACCTAGGTTAAGACCACTTGATTAGGTTAAGTAAACTTGTTTTGACCTAATTTAGTGAGGTTTAAGTCATTAGAACTTGTTTGGAGAGTTTTGGAGTTGATTAGGCTAAAATGGCTTATGACTTCATAAGTCATGATTAATGACTTGAGACTTATAGCCCATAGGCCCACACCATGAACCAACCCTAACCCTAATCAGCCCATGGCAGCCACCTAGGTTTCTCCCTATAAATAATCTCTTCATTTAGGGTTCTTGCCTCTTTATTGAGTTTCAACATTTTGTAGAAGGAAAGGTATAGGAATCTTCCTCAAGCTCTAGTTTCTTTGTTTTAATTCCTTTTTCCCTCTAGTCTTTTGCATTAGTTCCTAATCCACCTCTACTTGCTGTTCATGGAGGTCATTCTCTAATTTGGGACAATTTGGAGCTTTGGGATTAGCAAGAAGGAACCCCCCTTTTGGAGCTTTTTATTGAAGTTTCAACCTATAGGTAAACCTTCATAAACCCATTCAAATTTCAATTTCTTTACATGAGTGCATAGCCCTAGGAGTCCCCTAGATGCTAGCATAGGTTTGGTGTCGAGTGGTGTCCATTTCGTGTCCGTATCGGACACGTATCAGTGCATACAGTAGGTGTTTGATGAAATGCTTGTGAGAACTTTTTGATATTATTTTTCAAAACTAATTTCATGTTTCGTAGCCTTATATGTGTACTTTGGATCCCTCACTGACTGAGCACACTTCGTGTCTCTTTTCGTGTCCAAATCTGGACACGAACACGTGCACGAGGCCTCGGTTCAGTGCCCTGCTGCCCGTGTCCTATATCTCACTGGACACGTCACTTCGTGACACGAAAATTTACACGGACACTCCCTAAATGACTGACAGGTAGCCCCTAAAATTTTGTGGGATTTTGTTCAGTGGTTTGGGAGCAATCGCACGCGCACTGGTCGCACGTACTGTGCAGTCACACACGATTTTGCCCTAGACACGGCCACGTGGACACTCGAACACTGTATCGTGTCAATTTTGGCACGACATCTCTGCACGATACTGTGTTTTGTTGTTCTTCACTGATGCTGCACTTCGAGGTTTGACACCTCGTGTCCAGCAATGTGGACACGAGAACACCCCCCCTGACACGAGTACACATGGGGTACACGTCCATATGCCTGATCGTGTGTTCCTTAGGATTTTGGTTTTCGGAATGTGGAATTCCCATTTGTAACTGATACATGCATCCAGTTTCTAATTTTCTGAAGTTTATTCCAGTTCAAACTGTTTAAATTAATGATTAGTTTGCCATTTCAATCCCTGGACATATGTGTTAGTTCATGTTAGCTCGATTGTATGTATTAGATTAGGTTGTTGATTACTGAAATGAGAAGTTAGCATTGGGTGGCTTTCGAAATCAATGTGTATGACTGATACCACTCAACTAAAACATTTTTTCCTGAGTTTGATTTATATTTTATCTATTTTAATGGTGATTAAATGATAATTTGGACTCACCCACATATGTTAGGGTTGAAGTACATGTTCAATTCAATTTGTGTTGATGCAATGGGGTTGAAATGTGAGATTGGTTGCACTGCTTGCTCTTTGCACTGTTATTGTTTCATAAAACCTGAAATCTGAGAGTTGATACTCCTTTAGTTTAACGGTCCTCAGTTTAATTTCGTATCCTTACTGTTTTGATGTTGTTACATCATGATGAATTGAGTAGGCTCTTTCTAGCTCTATATATATGTTTAGGTGTGGACATATGAGTTTCACATTTGAAATTCGAAATTTGGGAGAACAGGAACCTGAGATTATCTAACTACTGAAAACTTAAACTACATGTTAGCTCCTCATTGTTTACATGTCTTGCCACACTATTTTTGCCACTGTTCTCTTAATTACCTGTCAAACTCTTCACTGTGAATCCAGAGAACACAGTTCACTGTCATTTTTTTCCTGTCATGCATTTCCTACACCATTGTAGTATCAATTACATAACTTTCTGTTTTCCTGCACACAATTCATCCTATCACACAGGTTCACAACCACAGAAACTGAGATTAATGAGATTCCCAGTTGAACTGATTGGTTGGTTTAGGATTTGAAATTATAGAGGTAGATATATACACAAATGTTGATCAATGGTCACATGAATTGATTTCTTTTTTCCCTTTTTACTGAAATTGTTTCTATTCCTTTTTGTTCACTGTCACATATTACACACTGCCTACATTTCCTGCCATGTTAAGATATCTGAGATTAGTGTAGGTTTAATGTTGATTTCCTTTTTCCTTTTCCTGAGAACCTGAGAACTTCACTAGTAAATTTACTGATGGGATGTTGAAATTTGAGAATGGTATTAGGGAACTGTTTTCCTGAGATTGTAGGGTATTATTGGCCTGTGATAATATGAGCATGGAACTATTTTGTTCAACACGTAAATCTGAGTTTGTATGGGCTGATAACAGCTGAGATTGAAATCTCTAAACTATTCACTGATTACCTTCCCATTCATTTTAATGTTGCATTCCCTTTTTCCTGGAATAATTCTATAAAACCTGAATTAGGATCCCTTCCTTCTTATTAACTGAGTTGTGAACTAAGTTTCCTATTGACTAAAACCTAAATTAGTTCATTTCCTTCCCTAGAACTGGGACATTGCTTCCTGTTACAGAAATACTTGTTAACTATAAAATTTTAGATTCATATGTTGGTTAGTTCCTTGCTTGGTAAATTCTTCCCTGTGTACTCACTGTATAGCCTATAGTTCACTGATTTTCCTATTCCCATTGGTACCACACAACCATGTATATCTCTAACACTCTTGCACATGCCACACACACATGTTTGCATCACATTGACACTCTATTGACACTTTGCCATACACACTTGAACACATTACATGCTTTGCTCTCTCTCTCTATATAATATGTACTATGCATGGCTAAATGTATTAAGGTGGTAAATAGAGATTTTCCTATGGTTATATATACATGTAAGTGTATATAGATATATATGTATATTTGTGGGTACAAAGATATATGGCATAGTGTTAAATCCTCTTTTCATGTACACCTCCATGTTCACACACACATAGATATACATGCAACCCTTCTCTCTCATTATATAGTGTTGATTATAGCTCAATGTGAATGTACTCTTGATGTGTGGCTTGATGTGTTTGGCTTGTATAGTTTTGGTTGGTGTGTGCTTGCTAGGATAGACTGGTTAGGCTTAGTGAGACTTGCTGGAGTTAGGAGTGGCCTAGTTGACCTAGTTGACTAGTATAGTTGACTGGAGTTGACCAAGTGTTAACTTTAGTCTAGTTCGACCTAGACAGCATGCAGATGCATAGTAGATTACATTTATCATCTCCCGTATACATCTTGACTTGTGTTGCTCTAACTAGGGGTCAGGTACCTCATCTCGGACAGTACATTTATTTCAGACATACAGATACGAGGCGAGTACATTCTCTGATCATTTCATATCCTGTTTAGAATTATCTTCCTGCATTAAATTACTTTACTTGATACTGTCACGTTGGTCACACGGATTGGTACTATATAGATCCTTTCATGAGATGTTATCCCCCTCGGGAGCATCGGATACAGCATATTTTGTGCGTTTCACGAATCATCACGTATCTCTATGCTTCCTCTGATTCACGAACCGCCTGTGACACATGTACTCTCATGTTCACAGAGCCCCCATGAATCACCTTCACGTACCACTCATTTTATGAGCCATGTGAAGTTTCACGAACCTTAACATAACTTGAACGGATCTTTGTGTATTGATTGGGGTTGGGGGAGTAGAAATAGACATGTGAATATTATCCAAGTAGCTGTAGTCATGAACCACTTCCTTAGCTGTAGTCATGAACCTCCTATGCCATTCACATGTTTATATTTTACTCTGACTCACTAGTCACTATTAGCTCTCTACTTATAGTAGATATTTCTATTACAGTTCTCTCTCTCTGTTTACATACTGCATTTCCTTCAGTATCTATATCTTACTTTACTGCATGATTATATTTTCTAACCTGCTATGAACTGTTGAGATGTACTGTGCTCGCTCCCGTCCTGACTGGACCTGTTGAAAATTTTACAGAGGATGATGAGAAACCCTGCATCCCTTACTTGGAGCTTGCCTAGATGACACTCGCGACCTGGACCCCTGGGGAGGTTCAGGCAGCTGCTCAGGATGTTACCTTGTATAGTGTAGATAGCTTAGACTATTTCTTTTCATGTTTAGCTGTTGTCATTGTTCAGAGTCGTATATTGTAGAGATGTTGAGACTTGTATTTTATTTCTGTTGTACCTCAGTCGAGGATTTCTTTATCTATTTCATCGTGCCATATTCTATCTATAGATTGTGATTGAGTTTTACCTCTGTGTTGGCCTCCTTATGGAGAGTATACATATGATGTTAGTTATAGTTCATGACATAGAACAGCGTTCTAACCGCCGTCACTGCGGCGTAGGCTGGGCGCTGTTACGTTCTCGTACCCTCACAGTGGGTGCGGGTCGTGACACTCAATGAATCAACTGTGGCCCGTGCCTTAAACACTAAGTTAGTGCGTCGTGCCTTAAGCCAACTATGCTCTATGCGACACTCTCGTCCAAGTCGACGAGCCTTGAGATCGTGGGACAACTTAACTTGACAACCGTGGAAAGAGCGGGACAGTGCTTGGAATGACTTAGGTCAACCGGCATAACTCTGCCTAACTTAATCGAGCCTACAACTTAATTCAAGGGATGAGCAAAGGCTATGCCAAACCTTGCATCGTGGAAGCGTGCATGCTTTATCGAGCATTTACGCGGACGACGCCTATGACTTAGGCTAATTCATAGTTTGTGTCGAAGACCAGCTTTTTCTTCTCTCAAGCCACGGGACAAAGGACCGAGTGTCATTTTCAAAGCACGCCGTGTACCGACTCAAAGCTGACCATTGGACCTTTCTATATTCTAACTCAATTCGACCCGACGGAATTATTTCCTTATCTATGTGGATTCGTCTCTTTTATTATCAAGCCTACTTGTACAAGTTGAAAACATGTGATTTATTATGTGAAGGCTAAGATTAGATGAGTTCACCGAAACTACCGCACGTGGACGAGGGGTCGTCTCGACCGAGCGATGTCTTCGAGCAGCCGTTGTAAGGCTAAGTCTGAACGCCGTCGGCATTCCGATTCCTCCAATTGACTGAACGGGACGGAACACTACACATAGGAGTCAAATATAGTCATCCGCCTACACATAGCACATATGAGTCAAATATAGTCATCCACCATAGGCGGATGAAACCGTATCTGTGGAGGCCAACCGGACACGTCAGGACTGGACCTGGGGTGACTGGTATGGCACGATCCCGAGATTCTTCTCGCCCAATGCATCTATCAAATTAGTTGCCTAGTTAATCCCTAAGTTATTCTCGGAGTTCGCATGTCGTGGTCACATGCTAATTCTCCTAGATGTTGTATATTACGAGTACCCCAAGGATCTGTACTGGCTCAAGAAGTCATACGTAAGAACCCCTTCTTAGTGTAATGCAACAAGCAATACATACCACGTCATTACTACCGACCATTCATTATGTAAGTGTTGGAGGCTTTGGATGTACTGACATATATCGCGTAGGAACACTTAGCACATGAGATAGCACTTCGGTGCTCACATAGAATGTACCTCAGTACACGTGTAGGATTTACCAGCACATTCATAGGTAGTCAGGTCGGGAATGAAGGTCAAGTACAGAAAAATATGTAAGACAGATCAAGAACATCCATAGGGGATTGAAACTATCAATCGCATATAAACTCCAGTTAGAGCAAGACAAGAAGATTCTTGAAGTCAAGACAAAAATTTACAACTTTCATGTTTTGAGTTTTATAAGATTATAGCTACAAAACAACTTAAACAGGCAAAAATAGTAAATCCGAAGAATTTTCAGCGCATGAGAATTCCAGCGCATGAAAATTCTCGTGCACGAGAATTCCAGCGCAAGAAAATTCCAGCGCATGAAAATTTCCAGCGCACGAGATTTCCAGCGCATGAAAATTCCAGCGCACAAGAACTCAAACGCATGAGAATTCCAGCGCATGAATAAAACTCACGTTGCGTCTTCAGTTCATGCGCATAGGAAACCTACGCGTATGACACACACGGAGTCAAAAGGATGCGTTGTCGGAACTTTACGGCACATGGCCTCCCAGGCGCATAAAAATTTCGACGCAAGGACAATCCCGGCGCACGAGGGTCGTCGTCCCCAAAGAGCAAATTCAGCCATGAAAGTTCCAAAAACTTGCCATGGCCATATGTTACTCATCCGAACTCGAAATCAAGCAAAATAAAATCCAAAACTGCATGAAATCAAATTATCTACAACATAGAACAAATAGTTTTAGAAAATAACCCAGTTTGATAGATCAAAACCACAAAAATCCATTAAATCCTATTTTTAGAAACTTAGATCTATACAAAAGTAGCCATTAAAATCAAAAACACCAAGAACTAAACTTGTAGAGAATGAAGAGATGAACAATCTAGACTAATAATATCACAGAAATACCAAGAAATAAAAAAATACAAGTGGTCTATCATTTGTGCAAGATGTACTTGCTTAAGTGGGTTGGTGGTTGAGGGAAATGAATAAGAGAGTGAATGAGGAAAGAGAGTGTGGAAGAGATTATTTATAGGGGTGGAATTGGTTCATTAAAACCCTAGTCCTAATCATGCTCTAACCATACCACTAATGACATGCTTAAAGGCTACATGCAACAATTAATAAAACAATAAACTAAAGGTGCACATGTACAAATAATGTATACAAGAATCAAAAAAATGAAAATACGTATATCGGGTTCGGGAAATGACAACATTGCCATGTACTGGTGGATGGCTAATTTAAGTCCAAGCTCTCATTTGGTTCAAAAAGTTTTGTGAACAAGCATCTATAATTTATGAACTTTCTAGCCATCCTAATCAATTTCATACAAGCATTCGATAGACAAATGACATAATTACAATAAATCTTACCTACAGCAGAGCGTGTCGTTGCAGCGTAACTTACCATGTTCTTCCCTATCAGATTTATATCAAAAGCTTGTAAATAGTGTGTAGTGGGGGTCACTAGCAATTCAAGCCATCCTGGACGTATAGCTTAGTCGAGACGACGACCCCTTCAGTGCGGGTAGCTGGTCCCGTTGAAAGTTTCGAATGGCCCGTGCTAGCATCCAACACAGCTATCTTGCATTCCTCCTAGGTCAAATCGGTCCCGTGACAGCATAGCTAAAATTAATTACTCAAGCATGGTTTACGAAATCTTTGAGAGTTAGCCAATTTTTCAATGTGTTCCGTTTTATCGTTGCAACATTCATTCATAGCATCAATCTTTACAGTTCTATGGCATATATGTAAGATATATCACGTAACAGTTCTATAGCAAGAGTACTCAAGTAAAGCATGCATGGTTCTACAGAAATAAGCAGTTGTGTACGTATTTACCTCCAACATTTCATTCGCGACGATGTTATCGATTGATTTAAGTACAAGAGGGTTAAGGGAGAATAGTTAGCCACTCACCTTGGGTTGATTGGGACAAGGGACCGGTTGGCTGCACTTAGACGGCGCCTACGCGATCACCTGAAATCGCATAAGCAACTGATCATAACACTGCCATATTCAATGAGTTCGATATGAAATGCGAAGTTCGAAGAACACAAGCTATAAAAATCATCGAAAACATTCACGAAAACACATTCAGAAAACCAAAGCCAAAGAATGCAAGTGCGACATAAAAAACAGAGCAACGGGAGGTCTCTTCCGACTCAGCCGCACAGTCCATTCTCGAGGCGCAACCCGCTGAATATGAGACTTGATTCCGAAGAAACCATTCCATAACGAGGAAATGATCTTAATTCAATCGTTTACGTCCAATCGATCCTGATCAATCTGTTCCGACCAAATCGATAGCGCCAATGTTCCTATATCGCGTATCCCGTGGACGAGAAACGGGACACAATATAGGAACGGAGCACTACACAACCAGGATCTTATCCATCTTCCCGTTAACCACAAGAGTCATTCGAGTTCGACGTAATAGTAGAGATTTGTTGTAAGAGACTTCTAATTACGGGTAACCAAACAAATAACCTCACCTACGGTCGAAATGGTTTGGACCAGGTAAAACCCAAAGAGGAAGTCTCTGTGTTCGATCGACCCCTAACAACAAGACAAGAACGATGAGGTTGACCGTCTCGTACAAATTCATCGCATGTAACTAATGAAACAAAAGCGCACAATGAAATCCATCAATACATCATGGTAAGACTCACTGGGGACAGGTCAATTAATAATAGGGAAAGGAGATGCATGCATGCATGACTTGAGAGGGGTCAATAGGGAGGGAAGGGAAGGGAAGGGAAGCAAAGGAATGCACGGTTTAGTTAAAGACGAACGCGTCCTATCTTCAGCCACCTCTACCAATCTCTTGTCCGTCTGTTTAAACGCGGTCTGCTGGAAATATTAGTGATAAGAAAGAAAAGGATGGGTTGTGATGTGAGAACCTAATCCATCATCAATCAATCACCACCCCATGCTTCCTTTCCGTGTCAAGCCTTATTAGCCTCTGAGTAAAATAGAATATTAATTTATTCTGCAAGCATTTGAATTGGTAAAGCCCAAGCCCTGATGCAATAATATGCAAGAAAGCATCATTTCTCCTTGGTAACCCCAATCATGCAAAAAAAAGCATTTGAATTAGTCACTTGACTTCAATTCGTTCATATAAAAGGACCGCAAGTCCACAGGACCCACCGCCATGAACTAATAGACTAGCAAAGCAACTTGAAGTAGGGGCAAGTATTACTCGATTTTCGACCGAAAATGGAACATAACCGGGCTGAATAAGAGATTCGGTTCGATTTTAAAAAAAAATGATTCGTTTTCGGTTTTATATATATATATATATATATATATATATATATATATATATATACAAAATAAATTTAGGTATATATTTAGTTACTATATATATTAACAAAAAAAAAAGGACAAATAAACCGAAAATCGAATCGATTTAATTCATTTCGGTTTGATTCAGTTATGGACCAATTCGGTTCGGTTTCGGTTTTGCTTATTCGATTTTCGGTCCAATTCAGTTTTCAGTTATTCAGTTCGGTTTCAACCGAATTAACCGAATGCTCCCCCCCCCCCCCCCCCCCCCCCCCCCCCCCCCCTACTTGGAAGAAGAAAATACCATATCATACTCACTCAGAACTAATATGATTCTTCCCAAGGCCGTTTCCTACCATTCTAAACTCTATGTACAAATACTAAAAAAATTCTTTTCTTAACCACTATATATAAATCAAAAGAAGATAGGTCGTTTTAGACATTCCAAGGACAACCTTGTTACTACAATTTGTAAAAAAATTAGGCAGGCAAATCCAAAAACTAAAAATACAGATTTTACATTAGTAATATATAATGTAGGTTAATTTTTTTTTGGAACATTCCGGTTTTTCGGGACCTTGTGCGATTGCACAACTTACACATCTCAGAGACGACCTTGATTCTTCCTATTACAAAGTTAGTTAAAGAGTCTTCCGTTTACGAAAGATTAAAAATAATTAAGATGCAAACAACATATCTCAAGCCTCAAGTCTTACCGTCGCGCTAGACAACATCCTTAAAAGGTTGATTCCTTAACATATTGTAGAGAAAATGGATCCTGTGAATTTAAAAAAAAAAAAGCAAAAAGGAAAGTTCATAATAACACGAAGAACATTATCTTACATGAAAAATTGGATAGTTCTTCCGGTTGGAAGAATTCTACGTATTTCTGTCCGTCACCCTAATTTAGATTTTCAAATTAAAGTTGAACCCAAAAAGGCTCAGAAAAGAAAACAGAATGTTGAATAGGGAAAGCATGAACGCCTCCACAGATAAGAATGAGGTATGTGTAGCCTATAGATGGGTCATGGCATTGGAGGTTATTTTAACAGAAACAAACTTCCATGTGACTTTAACTAGATGGTCTAGATTCCTTGTAAATGAAACAAGTGAGACCTCTTACGGACAAGGAAGCTCACCCTGCGAGTAACGAAAGCAAACCGGATAATAAACGTCGCGCAACCCATCATCACACAATCTACAATGGGACCGAGTCGGATAATCCCCTTGTGTGAGGTCAACATAATGACATATAGAGTGTTGTGCATAATACCAACTGCAAAATACAAACAATGGAAATGCCGTTGGTCTAAACCTGGCTTGGTCTAAAACTTCATCGACCGTGGTACAGAGACCCCCAGCAACCAGCAATCTGAGAGTTATGTACCAGTCTGTAGTAGAACAAACAAAAATGAAATTGAAAAAAAAAAAAAAGAGTATAAAGGAAAAGCAGAAGCTAAAAATAAAAGGAAGCCTGGACATACCATCTATTACATATAACATAATATTGGATACCCCATCTTCGTTGTGATTCAAAACCAAAATCAGTATCACATGTTTGTTTGCGTAAAAAAACAAAGGAGGAACAAAAAAAAGTAGGCAATTCTAAACCATAATGGTCTATACTGTCGGCTTTGATCTTACAGCAAGAACAACAATGATTTATCAAATCTTTAGGCTGTGTTTGGTTCTGTGGAGGTCCCGTGAGGGAACATGTAGAAAGGATGTGCAACTTTTACATGAATCCTATTTTTCCCCTTTCTCTTCGTCAAATTCTTAGCAACCAAACACAACCTTAGGCTGCTACAACAAGAACACTTTTGCAGTCAACCATCATATTATCCTTCTTTCAGCTTATTTATACTAAAGTTCATCACTTTTTCCTTACAGTATCCCTTAATTCGTTCCACTGTGTTCCAATCCATCAAGCCTAAAGCCTTTTCATTTAGCAACAACCATTGGCACCACCATGAATCAGAAAAACCATATAACTTCACAAACTTTCCTTCAATTTCATTTTTAGGTCATAATACTGCTTAAAATGCAATTTTCCCCCTTCGAAACCAGAACCCCCTCTGATTGAGGAAACCACCTCCTTAACCTCACCTCCTACAGATTGTTTCCTTCAATTCATGACTTTGCCTAAACTTCATGTAGTTTTGCTTATAACTTGCACATGGATTACATTTTAAGGCTATTATTCTATATGTTCCAATTCTAAGCTTCTCTTCATACTATAGAGCTTCCCCCTTTTAGTCAAATTAAACACAGCATATAACATACGCCATAAAAGTTCTTAGGCTCTTGCTGAAAATGTCTAGTAAGTTTATTATCCATAACTAATGCGATATCTAGGAACTTGATGCCAAAAATTAACCCCACAACTGCCACTTGAACACAGAACCATAGACACAGAACGCCAAACAGAAAGGAAGAAACACAGATACACATTGTAATTCATGAGAAAATTTTCTTTGTGCCGGGCTCACCGTGCACCTTCTATGTCAACCGTGAAATTGCATGGGGATATGTGCATGCACACATCCCATCCCCATACAATCTAACAGTTGAGGATGAAGGGTATAAGGTGAGCCCGGTACATAGAATAATTTCTCGTAATTCATAATTTGACCGAATATAGTATTAAGCAATGTATTAAAAACCGGTTCAACCATTGACCCGGTGAGCCCAATGTCAACTTACTAGAGGTCGGTCCGGTTGAACCGTTTGGTTCTAAGATACTGACGTTATATATATATATATATATATATATATATATATATATATATATATAATGTCTAAATTTGTAGAGTGACTAATTGTTGAAGAATTGACGCAAACTTCCCTAATTTATAAAGATTCACAACTATAGACAAATGAAAATTTTACAATCCTATAAAATATCTATCAAAGTTTCACAATTTAAAACACCAATAAAAGAACAAACAAGTCCATAATACATATTCAATCCTAATATAAGCACCAACTTAACTCAAAAGGACACTATCCGGAAAAAAATGAACCAAGTCAGTATTTACTGAATATGACAAACTAGAATCATTAAATAGTGTGAAACACAATACTTAACAATAAAAGTAAGATGTAGTGGCAGCTAGGTTAAGATAGTTAACAATACTGCCGTAGGTCATTGGTGATCTTCAAGTACCATATAATTTTGAAAATTTTATTTCTTCACACTGAGTGAACCAAACAGCTCAGTTGAACCATTACCGGGTTGAATGGTTCAAACGGGTTGAGCTGTTTAACCCAGTTTTCAGTGTTTCAACTGTTAAAACTGTTCAATAGATCGAACCAACCCGGAAATTAGGGCGGGTCATGGTCCAACCGGCCAGGTTGAACCGGTTTTTTAAAACATGGGTATTAACATATGATACGCGTTAATATATTATGATATGCATTAATATATCATACATTTTGCATGAAGTTATCCATGAAATAAGCCTTGGCAGTTCCTTCTTCTCATCCTATAGTATATTAGCTTAATTCGTCTCATTTGTGTGTAAAATACACCATACTCCTATATAAGCAAAATCTGATTTCTTTTTTTTATATGAAGTGCCAAAGAAGCTATAAAAATGACCAAGGTAATCGAAAGATAAAGGCATATGGTACATAATTAAGAATGCGTTCAAGAACAGTACCAACCCTTACAACGCGTACAAGAATGACCCTGACAATTAATGTGCAGGCGTCTGATATGAAACAGCAACATGTAGAAGTGCAGGTGCTACAAAATCATGGGAAATAAATCTGCACCAGGTTAAATTGTTTTGTTACTGCTAGTTACTACCAATAAAAATGGTTCTTAAATGCATCATTGTACCTTGTTTATATTATCAATTCAACTGTGAGAAGAAGTTTTAATTGATCATTGTACCAAATAAGATCCTAATGTTCAATTGTTATGATGATGCCAGAAATAACTGCAGTCACTTGGCAAGAACACACGCCATGTAACCTCCGGTAATGCTTGCATTCTAGACTAAATTATTCTCACATGCTAGACAAAAGAAAAAGGAAAGGAAAAGCCAATTGGTCAAAAGCAATGTCTATAACAAGCCAGGAAAAAATAAACATTAACGACGAGGTTAATAGCACGATATGCTAACAGTAGTAACTATGGGGGTACATCACACCATTAAAATTTACATCCTTTATCATGGTTCTCTTATCACAGAAATTTATACCATATATCCTCTTCCAAAATGATAATGTGAGGCTCGCTTGCAACGACAATTTCTTAGATAATCTGTAGCGTTTGGCCATAAGCACAAGAATACATACACGATGATAAAGCAGAAGAATAGTTAAACATCAGAAATTAGTTCTCTCTGTTTGGTTTATCAGAACTCTTTTCTACAGTACTGCATTATTGAAACTAAGGGGACGTTTGGTACGCGGTATTTTTTTTTTTTTCCGGAAAAATTTAAGATGGAAATCTATTACCACGTTTGTTTGGCTTATAAAAATTTATTCCCGGAAATTATAAATACCCGGGTAAATAGTTAACCCACAAAACATGGAAATTCGGGTAAATAGTTTACCCACAAAACATGGGAATTCTATCCCTTGAGAATAGGTGGGTATTTTTTTTTTGTCCGGGAAAAAAAATTTTGTCTAAATTTTTTTTCTTATTTTTTGATCAATTTTGATTAGTTTTGAACATTTTTTCTTTTTTTTTTTGTCATTTTTATCGCTTTTATGTCATTTTTTTCGTTTTTACCAATTTCTTGTCGTTTTGAGCGATTTTTTTGTCGTTTTTACCCTTTTTGTCTTTTTTTGTCACTTTTGATTATTTTTTGTCGTTTTTATCGCTTTTTTGTCTTTTTACCCATTTTTGTCGTTTTAAATGATTTTTTGTCGTTTTTAGCCTTTTTTTTGTCCTTTTTATCACTTTTTGATTATTTTTTGTCGTTTTTACCCAATTTTTGTCCTTTTTGTCCTTTTTTTTGTCAATTTTTGTCGTTTTAAGCGATTTTTTGTCTTTTTTAAATTTTTTTTGTTTTTACCGATTTTTTTCTTTTTTGTCTTTTTTGGTCATTTTTACTGATTTTATGGCCTTTTTGTTATTTTTTGTCGTTTTAACCGATTTTTTTGTTGTTTTTAACTTTTTTTGTCGTTTTTAACCGATTTTTGTCATTTTTGGTCGTTTTAACCGATTTTTTGTCCTTTTTGTCGTTTTTATTGATTATTTTTCGTTTTTGTCACTTTTTGGTTATTTTTTGTCGTTTTAACCGATTTTTTGTTATATTTTAACCCATTTTTTGTCGTTTTTAATCGATTTTTTTGTTATTTTTTGTTGTTTTAACCGATTTTTGTTGTTTTGTCGTTTTTATTGATTATTTTTCGTTTTTGTCGCTTTTTGGTTATTTTTTGTCGTTTTTAACCGATTTTTTGTTGTTTTTTAACTGATTTTTTGTCGTTTTTAACCGATTTCTTTGTCGTTTTAACCGATTTTGTTGTTTCTTGTCGTTTTTGTCGCATTTTGATTTTTTGTCGTTTTTACCGATTTTATGTCGTTTTTGTCGTGTTTGGGTTATTTTTGTCGTTTTTACCCTTTTTTTTTGTTATTTTTTGTCGTTTATACATTTTTTATCGCTTTTGGTCATTTTTGTCGTTTTAACCGATTTTTTGTCGTTTTTATCGTTTTTGTCGTTTTTTGTTATTTTGTCGTTTTTACCATTTTTTTTCGTTCTTACCGATTTTTTGTCGTTTTTACCCTTTTTTTATATTTGTTCATTTTTTTCGTTATTATTATTTTTTATTTTTTTTCCCGGGAATATTTATATTGTCACCAAACATGGGAATGTAATTTTCCAGGGAATTTAATTCCTTGGAATTTGATTTCCGGAAATATAGAATTTCCGGCTATATAGTATTCCGCATACCAAACGCCCCCTAAATCCCAAACTGACCCTTTATCTAGGGTCATCGGGCACATACTGGGCTAAAGCTTGTGTGAGTATGTGTGTATACATATATAATTATATACACGTTCCTAAATTTTTTGAAAATGTCTGTATAGTGTATGTATGGTACATGGAACTCTGTTCATGCAATGTAGCTCAAAAACCAATAGTTATAGTTGAAGCTCTGTTCTCTTCTTCATTTATGTAAGAGGGCATGATATGACTTTCTTATTGTAGTGGAAAAGGTTAATATCCAACGGATCGAGATATTTCACTTTTTATTTTCAGTATGTAACTAATAAAGGTGCAAGGGCCATTCTAAGTGGACTGGTCAAAGTCGCCACTAAACAACAGTAAGGCACTTGATAATTGACTTCCCAGCCTACTGATTCTGTTGGTTGTAGATCAGTTATGTGGAGAATCTATAACCATTAAGCCATTTATGAACTCCAAATGTAAGGCCTGTGTTATGCCTTGGATAACGTCCATAAACTGCCAGCTGCCACGAATACAAAGACCAATCTACTAGTTTTGTATCCATCATAAAACCACTTATGTAGTTATGTTAAGTGTATTTAGTCATCAGTTTTGGGTCTACCTTCTCCTTCAGCTTCCTAACCATGTGAGGAACAAGTCTAAAATATATGAGCTAAGCTTCTCTCCATGTACCACCTAAGAACTACATGACCACCTAGCTGCTCACTTGTTAACATTACAATATTTGCTGAATGTGCCAGGAATGTTAACACATGACCACCTAACTGCTCACTTGTTAACATTACAATATTTGCTGAATGTGCCAGGAATGTTAACACATGATTCTTCAAAGCCTTCAAACTATAGCATGGGTAGAACTACATGACCACCTAACTGCTCACTTGTTAACATTACAATATTTGCTGAATGTGCCAGGAATGTTAACACATGGTTCTTCAAAGCCTTCAAACTATTGCATGGGTGGTTGCCTTCAATTCTCCCATGTGATTCAACCTCTCCATTACATATCTTCAAATATATGCACTTAATATAACCATTGAAGTTAGGATATTGATTATCATTGCAATTTTAAACTATTGGCCAGTCTATGTTGCACAAATACAAACACATAACAGATACGACGTGATATGGGTTCTCGATACAGACATTTTCAAATACCTACATAGATAGTCCCCTACATTGCACAAATCAGTGTTCTAAAAATCGGCCTAGGCGGCCGCCTAGGCGGCGCCTAGGCGCTAGGCGGCCGCCGGCCGCACCGAAAAGGCCCTAGTCGGCCGGCCTAGGCGCTGGGCGGGCCTAGGCGGCCCTAGTCGGACCTAGGCGGCCCTAGTCGGCCTAGGGTTAGGGTTAGGGTTAAATTTTTTTGAAATTTTGAAAAAAAAAATCAAAAAAAAAAAATATTCATATTTGACAAAATTAAATACTTACCTCCCGCCGCCGTCGTCGCCGTCGCCTGCTGTTGCTGCTGTTGTTGCTGTTGCTGTCGCCGCCGCCGCCGCCGCCGCCGCCGTCGTCGTCGTCGTAGTAGGGGAGGAGGAGGGAGAGAGGAGCGGAGGGGAGGAGAGAGGGGAGAGGGGAGCGGAGAGGGGAGGAGGGGAGAGAGGAGCGGAGGGGAGGAGAGAGGGGAGAGAGGAGCGGAGGGGAGGAGAGAGGGGAGGGGAGCGGAGGGGAGGAGGAGAGAAGTCTGTGGAGACTCTGAGACTCTCTCTCCTCTCCTCCCCCTTTATAAGTTTTTTTTTTCCAAGTAAAAAAAAAAAAAAAAACATTGAAACTACCAACAAACATGGGATTTGAACCCATCACCTCATGTAAAATCTTAAATATAGCTACACTAGCCATAAAAGCCCAATAATTTTTATGTCTATAAGTAACATATTATTTATAGATATACTCATGAACAAAAAGTAAAAAAAAAAAAAAAAAAAAAAATCGGCCGCCTAGGCGCCGTCTAGGCGCCCTAGGCGCTAGGCGGGCACTCGGCGCACCGATTCCGCCTAGCGAAATCTATAACATTGGCACAAATAGGGACATTAAGGCTACAGACACAATATGGATAAGGGTACCATTTTCCTGTGTGTCAGTGCAACATAAGGGCCAGCAATCTCTCCTTTTTCTATGATGACAAATTATCTAAAGCTTTTATTACGACAATAAAGCTCATAACTTCAAGTATCATAATTTCTCAATATAACAATCAATTTTCCTTCGATGAAAAAATATGACAATCTCATAAGCCCAAAGCACTCCTATCGATAAGCAATTAACCATCATATCCAATCACAAAAATAAAATATTTAAGTATATAAAATAATCATCTTCCCTTGTTGTCCACGGCACGCATTTTTTTTGTTCTTTCCATTTAAAAGCTTTCATACTCTCTCTCTCCTATGTATCATCACAAGTCACATTCAAGCCTTACCATCATCACATCCTAAAATTGCCTATTGATTTCTCATATTTTATCCATTTGAAGAACCTAAAGGGTCAACATGGACAAATCCAATCAAATTCTAACACAAAGTAACTCAACATAACAAACCAGGAATAGAACTCGGCCTCAAACCATGTACCGAACAACTTGTCAACAAAATCCTTAACCAAAGCTAGGGTAAGGTATTGGTATCTCCTATTTTCAAGAAAACCAGGCTCTATCACTACAATGGTGACAAGATATTGATGATCCAAAAAAACAAGAAAAAGATTTGGAATAGTCCAACATAAGTTGTGCCGCCTAATGGAGTAAAATAAATAAAAATCCACCAAGCATGTTGAATACCAAAAAGACATACAAGAATGATGGCCTGTGTTGCAGGAATAGAGACTACGAACACGACATGGATTCGCGGTATGGATTTTTTTTTTTTCAAAAATAGAAGAAGAGATACAGGAACAGCGCACATATATAAGCACTTTGGTCCATGAATGCAGTATGAGACCTTTGGCCCAACAAACCAATTCGTACATTATGTGGCCAAAAAAAGGGGGAACTTGTACGGCACACACACATATATACACTTCGGTCCATGAAGTACATGTGCAGAATGCGACTTTTGGCCCATAAAACGAATGATACATTATGTGGCCAACGACCATAAATAAAGAAGAGAAGGTCGACAGATGCAAAAGACTCATTTTTCTCTGCACCCAGAGCAGAAGTCCACTAACCTACCTACCAGAAACTGAAAGGCTTCTCCCCCCACCAACCTGACCTTTTTGTTGAGCTTTATGTTTTCACTCCGCCAATCCCAAAAGTTTCCTTGTTCTTTGCCTCCTGCTTCAAACTTGACTTGGAAGTGGACAGGTGGATGGCTCAGAGTTTGGCAGAAGCTCATGGTGATAGGTGCTATTGGATGTGGTTATCCAATTTCTACTCACATAGTCACATAGCCTAGGCTCAGGTCTAAGGTAGCACTAGTTAGCATCAGCTTTGATGAGGTCAGCGAATTGTGCCAAACTAGCAAGAGACGAGGCAAGTTATTCCTTTCCCCCCATCTTACTCCTTACCTTTTCCATTTGTGTAACAAGTTAAGGAACTCATAGAATTAGGGTTGTTATCCGTCAGGTTTGGCCCACAGTTTGGATCTAAACACGTCACCTAAGCTAGTATTATCCGGTGTCAAATCCTGTCCCGGTTTAGACGAATTTGGCTCGGGTTCAAGACTAGGCCCGTATACCACATGTTTCATGTTCCCATCTTCCTGATTTTTTTTCATATTTTCTCGAATTCGTGCAGATTTCATACTGACATGGATATGAAGTCCCAATGTCGTGTACATGCCAACATAGACAATGTCCATGCACATCCACAAGCTCTCCATTTCCTTTGCAACTCTCTAGCACGTGCGAAAGAGGGAGGCACACCAGCACACAAGACCATTCCATAGAGACGTAGACAAGGGGATACAAAGCAGAAAGAAATGTAAAATGTTCCATGTTTGCATTTATCTTAGTTGGCACGCAGAGAGAGAAGACTTTGTTCAAATACTGGACTCGACATCTCTTCTATATAAATGAATAGGCACTCAAATACTAAAATCAACTACGGTGACAAACAAACAGTTCCATACTAACCAAAAAAAAATTCACCCTATGGTTTTAGTTACAGATTTGTGGAAAGAAAATATAGCAATGGCTTGGTCATGATATTTACGTACTATAGTATAGTATGTCTTGCAAGCAAACCACATTGTCGTCCAGTTCCAAGTATATCTTACAAGCCAAAGAGGGAAGGAGCCACACCAACAAAGAAGACCATTCCATAGAGACAACAAGGGGATGCAAAGCAGAAAGAGCGCAAAATGTTGCATTTTTGCGTTTTATCTTCTCGTAGTTGGTACACATATAGAGGGAAGACTTTGATGAAATATTGAACTCAACTTCTTTTCTATATGGATGAATAGGTACTCAAATATTAAAATCAACTATGGTGATGAACAAACAGTTCCATACTAAACAAAAAAGTTCACCCTATGTTTTTGATCACTGGTTGTGAAAAGAAAATATACCTAAGGCTAAAACTTACATGCGAGATTGGCTGGGCAATGATATTTACATACTATGGAAGTATGTCTTCCAAGCAAACCGCATGCAAGAGGACATATCTATGGAAGTATGTCTTCCAAGCAAACATGATGCAAGAGGACATACGGATACTCATCAAATTTCGTACTGAAAGAAAATTTACAAATACTAAATGAATAATAAAACACTTGAAAATCGGAAAAGTTCTCCGAGAAGGTATCACATAGTTACATGTACTAAAACGATAAGTTTTGAGGAACATGAGAAAGGAATAAGGTTGAGGAACAAGGATGAACTTTTCCAATAAAACCACAGCAATCACATAGGTCAAGGCACAATGGATATATGTGGGAGATAAGAACAAGCAAGTTTATAAAAATTACTGTGAGAAGTTATATAGCGAAACAAATGTTTCTTAATCACATGAGCTTGAGTCGATGAACCCTCCTTATTCTAAAATGTCTTACTGATCATAACCACAACCCAACATGAGAAATAATACTAATCATACGCACAACTAAACACACAAAATAAACATAAAAACTTTCATATTTCCTTTTCTGAACTTCCCTATACTAAGGTGTCAACTTTACACCACTTACTCAATTTCATCCAAGCCTGAAACCATAATTGGCAATAGGAATTTGTATCATGAAAAGAAAGACAAGAAGAAACCTCCTATCTCGCTTACAAAGACAAATTTTAATAGCAAGACCAAGACAGTGCGTATTCGAACAGCTACATCATGCCGCCTTAGAACCTATCTTACCTAAGAATTGAAGGAATACCGTCGTCCATACTCCGGTAGGGTACATGCATACTAAAGTGCATCACAGCATATCTCAGATAAATATAAATGTGGGGACGTGATTTCCTCTTATTCTTTGGAGGTATAAACCCTTTCTCTTCTCAAAGCAAAACAATTAAACAAGTATTGCAATCGATCAATGCCACTAAAATATAAAGGCTAATTAGCATTTAGACCTTGGATTTTATACCATCTTAAAGTTTAAGTCCAAACATGTCCAATCGGAAAGTTTGGACCCTGGATTTTTATTTTTGGTTTCCTTTTTTCCATTATACCCTTAACATGAGACAATGTCAACAAACGACACAAGCTGGAAAGGAGGGCATAATGGGGAAAATGAAACCAAAAATAAAAATCTAGGGTCCAAACTTTCCAATTGGACATGCCAGGACTTAAACTCTAATTCTTTGGAGGTTTAAACCCTTTCTCTTCTCAAAGCAAAACAATTAAACAAGTATTGCAATCGATCAATTCCACTAAAATATAACACAAACTTCACTCGTTGATACAGCAATCAACAATGCAGTACACTCACCGCCATGTTAGTACCATCTACAGTTCAAATATCTTGTGTTCGACTAACATGTACTAAATTAGCCACGATGGTTGAATAATGTAAGTAACAAATATTGGAACAGCATAACATAATCCAACAAAAAACTACCAACTCTAATCATACACTTAACAGAACCTCTCCTAATACGCTTGACAATTAACAGGTGTATACGATTGAATACTGAGAGAATAGAATTTAAACGTATTATTCCTGTTTCCCTTCATATATCACATCATCAACAACCAAGCATTGCCATCAACAAAAGAGCGACAGTATCATAAATTTGTTTTCAGGGGAATCAATCAAGAAAACCTGTTTTCCTCCAGACGGCGTTGCGTACCCTCCTGAGATCCCTCCCCTTGAGCGTCCTCCCGACTCCTTCGAGCACCGAGAACGTCGTCATCGGCTCCCCCCTCCCGTGCGCCCGGTCCACGATCTCGTGCGGCGGCAGCATCATCTCCTCCTCCTCTTCCTCCGCCGCCGCCGACTGCTCCCTCCTCCCCCTGCCGGGGCCCACGGGGACGTTCACCGGCGCCGAGTGCTGCTGGATGAGGAAGGAGTCCGGCTTCGGCTTTGGCTTCGGCGCCACGGGGATCATTCGCGCCGAGGAGGAGGGAGACGGGGAGGTGGACGCGGAGGCGGACGAGAAGGAGGGCTTCCGGCCGAGGAAGGAGTTGGAGGAGGACTCCTCTGGGAGGGCGGCGAGGATGCCGGAGTGGCGGTCCCGGTGGAAGGATCTGGGTCTGGAGGTGGAGGAGGAGCTATGGTTTGGGGATCGGGGGTTAGGGTTAGGGTTAGGGTTTGAGTCGAAGATGTCGTCCTCGTGGAGCTCGAAGGAGGGAGAGGAGTGGTCGGGAGGGGAGGAAGAGAGGAGGCCGAGGAAGCGGTCGGATGACGGGGACCTCTGCGGCCGGAACGACTCCATTTCCAGCGGCAGCGGCGGCGGAACGACCCCCGCCGCACCGTCAGTGGAAGAGGAGAAGAGAAGAGAAGAGAATAGAAGAGAGAGAGGGGGTCGGTTGGTTGGCATCAGGAGATTGTATATATAGGGAGAGAGAATGGGATAGGGACTAAGCGGTGTGACTGGTGGGGACCACCAAAATCGTCACCGAAATTCAAGTTTTGAACACGATCATAACTTTCGTGTCTAGTTGTCACGATCGACTGTAAAGTTTCTTTTTATATTTGCTTACATAAATATATACAAGTGATGGTATATATGTTGGGCTCCGGATCAAGAGCCCGCGGGAGAGCTCCGTGGAAGTTCTTTTCGCTCCTCATCGTTGGATTGAGCGGACTCCTCCTATTTGATGGTGTAGAAGAACATAATTTTAACGGCGCATCTGCGGCAGAACTTTTAATCCGGATTTTATACGTTGTATGTTCAATTTTGAATGAAAAAAAAAAAAAAAAAATATATATATATATATATATATATATATATATATATATAGACACACACACACATGAAGGCTCTATATTCTTATAAAATTTTGATTTACTGATAGGTATAGACAACTTTTTTTATTATAAATAATTATATTTGTAGACAATAAGTATGGTACAAAAAAAAAATAGTAATACTATGTTATTTGAATTATATATTAAATGTAAATATAACTATATCTTAATAAATATTGAAAAATATGATTGTACGATCGGAGGTTAGTAGAGTTAGACGATACAAGTTTATTTGTCTAGCTTTGTCCAATACAATGATGATGTAAGAATATAAGTTTATTCTTCTAGATTCATTGGGTGCATTCTTGCAAATTACCTAGTGCTTGCCCATATGTACTCACCAAAGAGAGTAAAACTTTGATACAGAAGGGGGTATCAAAATTTTGATACCCCCTATGTATGACAGGTGGGCCCCTTTCAAAATTTATGTATATATTTATGTGTACACGTTTTACAAAAAGAGAGGAGGTCCACCTGTCATACATAGAGGGTATCAAAACTTTGATATCCCCTTCTGTATCAAAGTTTTTTCCCACCAAAGAGGAGGGGGGGGGGGGGGGGGGTGTAGTGCCCCGCTCCCGTTGGGACGAAGCACTATGTAATAGGCTCGTGCCAAGTCAGACATGGTCGGGAACATAGATGGCTAGTCTGACTCGGCGACGAGTTTGTATACAAAAACCATGGCATCAATAAAATCGATTTGCACGAGTGATATGAGTACCGTTCCAACTAATGGATCGACTACTGTTGGAATAAGTCCTAGATGCGGTAGGCGGCGTCTTGGCGAAGGAACTCTAAAGGGAGCGACGCAACCCGTCTGCCGTTGGTTTTATTGGTTTTCTTGGCTTTCTGAACGAATTGTTGCGTGGATTTGATAGTGTGCTTTCGCGTCGATTTCTGAATGCGTCCTTGAGAATTTCGAAGGAAGGATTGAAGGAAGGATTCTAATTCGATGCTCGTGCCATTGTAGGAGTTCGTGTAACTGCCGCTTGACCGTCGCGAAGCGTTCTCCTACTCTCGGCGCAATCTCCTTAGGTGGGTGGTTCTTCGGCCCCTTCTTTTCTACTCCTTCCCGCCAACTAAATTCTTAAAGTTCAACGTTCAAATCGATGATGCTAACGGGATGTATGCTTGCCACTAAGATCAAGAGCTCGGGATAATATATCAACCTAGAAAAGTAAACTCTGAATCGATAGGTTCACACTAAGAAAGAGATAGACTATATTTCATGCCATGCAAAAACACAACTATGAAAACCTTGGTGGCGGTACATCATGCCTCGGAGAATTTGGTGCCTACGGGATGCTAAATCAGAACGTACGGTTTCGGGGGAAAGGACCCTTGCGCGAGTAGGAATGATTATGTGATTTGATAATGGTTACGCTATGCAATTTACTTCATACATATATAACTGTTCATACATTCGCATGGTTAAGGACGACTTGTGCACAAGGTGAGCTTTCCTCGAGACGGTACCCGGGGCCCTGGGACCGAATCGGCCTAGGAGAAAATTATGGAAATCGTGCTTCGGCGCGAGGCATTGCGAGACCTCCAGTTAGGCTCGCTACCTGGACTGGAGGGCGCGTCGCAAGGCTACGTAATCGTCCTTCTTGGTGTCGATATCACCAATGACCGCATATAGGATAGACTGCATGCTCATCTATTGTCTTGTGCAGGTGGTAAGTATCATGTACATTTTGTGCAGGAAAGGAGCACGGCCGTGGTAAGAATGCCTTTAAATGGGTTATATTGTTATCGTTTAAAATGTGCCTTCGATATGAACTGTAACTCATATAGTTCTAACTAGAAAGATCACTTCGTATGCCTGAATCCTTAATAAGCAGTGTCGGTTTAGACGAGTGGGTTCGTCCCATCCACTAGCAAGTGTGCTAACCCCCAACTCCCCAGGTAACGAGCGTGCTGCGGGAGCTCGAGACTAAGCTGGAGCTGAAGAACGGGAGGCGGCACGAAGCTCTCCTATTTTGAAGTATTTTGATGCCCAATTCAGACCGAAGGCTTTTGTTCAAATGTATAAAGGGGCATGAATGTATGGAACGCCGAGGATTATTTCAAGGCGTAGCTTGTCGATAGCTTTCTTTTGTATTTCAAAGATGTAGCCGCAACGGCATATGTAATGTAAATATGACCTTGCACATATTTTGCAAGTTTATGAATGAAAAGCTAAGTTTCTTCCTATGCTATGTTTTCAACTCTCTGCACTGTTTAATTTCAACGCGTCGAGTCAAAAAAGAAATTTCCAAGCGCACATCCTTGCCTTGTGCAAGTCTATCAAAGACTTGTACGGCATCACGTCCCGACCCGTGGGGATCGATTTATATCGAGTCAAGGCGATGGCGACCGATTCGGCGAGTCGGGGCGTGACAAGTTGGTATCAGAGCTACGTTCACACCTCGGACCTTCCAAATGCTTTCTTTAGATGATGTCGTTGCGATTTTTCAAAAACTATGCTTTTCGACATATGCGGCCTGAAATAATCGTTCCATACACATAAGCCCGTAGATATTTTAAGAATACTAACGGGTTTGCTCAATTTTGTAGGAATGACGGAAAGACTGGGTGTCCCCACATTGATTAGCACCGATAGCACCGAAGGTGCGACGCCTAGCGAATCGGCCATGGAGCGACTACTACGCCTCATGGAACTCCAACAACGTCAGTCAGAGATGCAGCAACGACAGTTGCAGGAACAGATCCAGGCCCAAGTCAGCGCCCAACAAAAGCAAATGGACGCCCTGACCAGGATCGTGAGCACCATAGCGACGCAACAGAACTCGACGACCGTCATGTCCGAGGAAGAAGTGCAAGCCGAAAAGACAAAACATGTGTCTTCCTCCTCCCTGCTCAAGATGACCAAGTTTAAGAAAATGAACCCGCCGGACTTCAACGGTCGAGCAGAGCCTGACGAAGTCATGGGGTGGCTAGTGAAGATTGAGAGTCTGTTCACTCTCCTCAACATCAAGTGGTCCAAGAAAGTCGGGTGCGCAGCGTTGCAGCTCAACTTGAGGGCCTACGACTGGTGGGAGGCGAAGAAACAGGAACTCCAAGGGTCCAACCCCAGTGCCAAGATCCCGTGGGAGACATTCAAACGGGCCTTCCTCGAACAATACATCCCTCGTGCCCTTCGTCGACAGAAGGAAGAGGAGTTCATGTCCTTGAAGCAAGGAAACTTGTCCGTTGAAGACTACGACGCGAAGTTCGCAAAGCTAGCGAAGTTTGCCGGGGTTTTTCTGCCGAACGCAGAGGCGTGGTGCGAGCGCTTCCAGCAAGGCCTGAATGAAGATTTGCGTCGGGACGTCATGAACCAGAGATGCCAGACGTACAGGAAATCATATAACGCCGCTCTTGATATGGAGCGGGTCTTCGGTCGAACGTCGCAGAAGGGCGGATCAAGCATCCGCAACAACTTCAGCAAGCGTCCTAACGACGCGGGAGGATCTGGTGCGCCAAAGTGCCAGAATACGACCGAGTATCGGGGGCCTCACCCAGGCGTACGTTGCCATCGCTGCGACAAGATGGGACATCTGGCGGTCGACTGCCGAGGGGGATGCTTCAAGTGTGGCCAGCTAGGTCACAAGGCGGTAGATTGTCGAATGGGAAGGACGAACCAACATCCCCCAAGGGACGTCCAGAACCAGAACAGGGCGCCTCCCGCCCATGGCGCAAATACGGTGCCCGTGAATCCACAAAATCGCCAAGGGGCGCAAGGCCGAGTCTACGCACTAACGCGGGACGAAGCCTATGCGTCCGATACTGTCGTGACAGGTATACTACTCTATAAAAATATGCCTGCTAGAGTATTGTTCGATTCGGGTGCAACGCATAGTTTCATATCGGCCGACTTTGTAAAAGAAAATGAATTACCTATGCAACTTTTAGATATGAATCTTAGCGTTAGCACTCCATCGGGAGTAGATATGCCTGCCACTCATATTTGTAGGGACAGTTACATATGCATCGGGGGGAGGAATCTATCCTTGGAAGTTATCGTCCTCGACGTCAAGGAGTACGATATAATCCTCGGCATGGATTGGTTGGGTGCATGCCACGCAACGATCGAGTGCGCGGAGAAGAGAGTTGTGTTCCGCCTTTCGGGCGAAACCGAGTTCTCCTATTCGTGCGGAGCAGCATCAAAGTCGGCAATGGTGATATCGGCGATTTCGGCAAGGCGTATGTTGCATTCCGGGTGCAGCGGATACCTAGCATCAGTTCGAGACACAAGAACGGAGATTGCAAGCACGGCCCAGACTGAAGTCGTGGCAGAATTTCCTGATGTGTTCCCAGACGAGTTGCCAGGGATGTCGCCGGACCGAGGGATAGAATTCAGCATCGACACCTTCCCGGACACCCGACCGATATCCAAAGCACCCTATCGAATGGCGCCGGCAGAGCTGAAGGAACTGAAGGCACAACTACAAGAGTTACTGGATCGCAGATACATTCGCCCTAGTGTCTCCCCGTGGGGTGCCCCAGTGTTGTTTGTGAGGAAGAAAGATGGATCAATGCGGCTGTGCATCGATTATCGGGAACTCAACAAAGCCACGGTACGAAACAAGTACCCGTTACCGAGAATAGATGATCTGTTTGACCAGCTACAAGGGGCGACGGTGTTTTCCAAGATTGATCTTCGCTCAGGCTACCATCAATTGAAGATCAAGTCCCAAGACGTGCCGAAGTCCGCCTTCCAAACCCGATATGGTCACTACAAATTTCTACTCATGCCTTTCGGCTTGACCAACGCTCTTGCCGCGTTCATGGATCTAATGAACCGGGTGTTCCGACCGTTCATAGACAAATTTGTCATTGTGTTCATCGACGACATTCTCATATATTCAAAGAGCAAGGACGAGCACGTGGAACACTTGAAGACGGTACTACAGACTCTGCGTGAACATCAACTCTACGCCAAGCTAAGCAAGTGCGAGTTCTGGATGAACAGCGTGACGTTCCTTGGGCACGTTGTCTCCGCTGAAGGCGTCACGGTGGACCCAAAGAAGATCGAAGCAATAGTCGAATGGAAGCGGCCTACCTCAGCAGGCGACATCCGAAGTTTCCTCGGCTTGGCGGGCTACTACCGTAGATTCGTGAAGGATTTTGCTAAAATTGCGTCGCCTCTGACTCGCCTCACCCAGAAAGGAGTCGCATTCGAGTGGAACGACGCCTGCGAATCGAGCTTCCAAGTGTTGAAGAAACGGCTCGTCTCAGCGTCGATCCTTGCACTTCCGGACGGGCTAGAAGGGTTTCAGATATTTAGCGATGCATCGCGAACGGGTTTGGGATGCGTGCTTATGCAAAGGGATAAGGTGATTTCGTTTGCTTCGAGACAATTGAAGCAACACGAGAAAAATTATCCTACGCATGATCTCGAGTTAGCGGCTATTGTGTTCGCGTTGAAGCTATGGCGGCACTATCTTTATGGTGTAGCTTGTCGCATCTATACGGACCACAAAAGCCTCAAATACATCTTCACTCAACGGGACCTGAACTTACGGCAGCGGCGTTGGCTCGAACTCATCAAAGACTACGATCTGACTATCGAGTACACGCCAGGTAAGGGAAACGTTGTGGCAGACGCACTGAGTAGAATGTTTGCAGGGTGCTTGTCTATCAACCGTAACATACAGCGAGACTTGGCGGAGATGGGCATCGAACTCCGAATCCGTTACCGTGGAGCACGATTGGCCAAATTGCACCTTGAGTCGAGCCTGCACAACAAAATAAAGACCGCACAGGAGGACGACCCATTCCTGAAGAAGATGCACGAGCTGATTTCGACGGGAAAGGCGACCGACTTTGTGGTGGACGAGGGCGGAATGACGCGGATGAAGGGGAGGATATGCGTGCCGGACCATACTGAACTTAGAAAGGAGATTCTGACGGAGGCCCATTATGCGAAGTACTCGTTGCACCCCGGGAGTACCAAAATGTATAAGGACCTGCGCACGACCTTTTGGTGGCACGGCATGAAGAAAGACGTGGCGACGTTTGTGTCACAGTGTATGGCCTGTCAACGGGTGAAGGCCGAGCATCAAAGACCAGGCGGGGAGCTACAGAACCTCGACATTCCAGTATGGAAATGGAACGACATCTCTATGGATTTCATCATGGGCCTTCCGAAGACGTCACGGGGGAATGATGCGATTTGGGTCATTGTCGATCGTTTGACCAAATTCGCTCATTTTCTCGCTATTAAAGCATCATGGAGCGTCGATCGGTTAGCTCAGATTTATCTCGACGAGATCGTCAGACTGCACGGGGTACCGGCCACAATCATTTCAGACAGAGACGGGCGATTCCTATCACGTTTCTGGACGAGTCTACAGGCGGCGCTGGGCACTAAGTTGAACCTTAGCTCCGCGTACCACCCGCAAACCGATGGCCAGACAGAAAGAGTGAATCAGATCCTGGAGGATATGCTACGTCTGTGCGCGGTAGATTTGAAGACTAGCTGGGACACACACTTGCCGCTCGCGGAGTTCGCATACAATAACAGTTACCAATCGAGCATCCAGATGGCTCCCTACGAGGCACTTTACGGGAGGAAGTGCCGATCTCCGATTTGCTGGGATGAAGTCGGGGAGCGACAGGTGCTCGGGCCAGAATTAATCGAACAAGCCGTCGAGAAAGTCCGCATGATTCGAGATAGACTCTGCATTGCTCAGAGTCGACAAAAGAGTTATGCAGATACTCGTCGACGACCATTAGAGTTCTTGGTTGGGGACCATGTGTTTCTGAAGGTGACGTCGATGCGGGGCGTCATGCGATTCGGGGTAAAGGGCAAGCTGAGTCCAAGATTCGTAGGGCCCTTCGAGATCCTCGAAAGAGTGGCGACCGTTGCTTACCGGATCGCGCTACCTCCTGCCCTGGCTGAAGTGCACGATGTCTTCCATGTCTTCCTACTTCGGAAGTACGTGCATGACCCAAGTCATGTGGTTAGTTTCGATCAGTTGGAGCTACGCGCCGATCTATCATACTCGGAGGAGCCCGTACAAATTTTGGACCGTAAAGAAAAGATCCTGCGGAGCCGATCGATGTCCTTGGTTCGCGTACTCTGGCGCAACCATTCCGTCGAGGAGTCGACATGGGAGCTAGAGGCGGAGATGAGGGAGAAGTACCCTTCACTTTTTGCCGACGAAGGTCAGACCCTTTTTCTTAAGTTTCGGGACGAAACTTTTTCTTAGTGGTATATTATGTCGTGCCCCGCTCCCGTTGGGGCGAAACACTATGTAATAGGCTCGTGCCAAGTCAGACATGGTCGGGAACATAGATGGCTAGTCTGACTCGACGACGAGTTTGTATACAAAAACCATGGCATCAATAAAATCGATTTGGACGAGTGATATGAGTACCGTTCCAACTAATGGATCGACTACTGTTGGAATAAGTCCTAGATGCGGTAGGCGGCGTCTTGGCGAAGGAACTCTAAAGGGAGCGACGCAACCCGTCTGCCGTTGGTTTTATTGGTTTTCTTGGCTTTCTGAACGAATTGTTGCGTGGATTTGATAGTGTGCTTTCGCGTCGATTTCTGAATGCGTCCTTGAGAATTTCGAAGGAAGGATTGAAGGAAGGGTTCTAATTCGATGCTCGTGCCATTGCAGGAGTTCGTGTAACTGACGCTTGACCGTCACGAAGCGTTCTCCTACTCTCGGCGCAATCTCCTTAGGTGGGTGGTTCTTCGGCCCCTTCTTTTCTACTCCTTCCTGCCAACTAAATTCTTAAAGTTCAACGTTCAAATCGATGATGCTAACGGGATGTATGCTTGCCACTAAGATCAAGAGCTCGGGATAATATATCAACCTAGAAAAGTAAACTCTGAATCGATAGGTTCACACTAAGAAAGAGATAGACTATATTTCATGCCATGCAAAAACACAACTATGAAAACCTTGGTGGCGGTACATCATGCCTCGGAGAATTTGGTGCCTACGGGATGCTAAATCAGAACGTACGGTTTCGGGGGAAAGGACCCTTGCGCGAGTAGGAATGATTATGTGATTTGATAATGGTTACGCTATGCAATTTACTTCATACATATATAACTGTTCATACATTCGCATGGTCAAGGACGACTTGTGCACAAGGTGAGCTTTCCTCGAGACGGTACCCGGGGCCCTGGGACCGAATCGGCCTAGGAGGAAATTATGGAAATCGTGCTTCGGCGCGAGGCATTGCGAGACCTCCAGTTAGGCTCGCTACCTGGACTGGAGGGCGCGTCGCAAGGCTACGTAATCGTCCTTCTTGGTGTCGATATCACCAATGACCGCATATAGGATAGACTGCATGCTCATCTATTGTCTTGTGCAGGTGGTAAGTATCATGTACATTTTGTGCAGGAAAGGAGCACGGCCGTGGTAAGAATGCCTTTAAATGGGTTATGTTGTTATCGTTTAAAATGTGCCTTCGATATGAACTGCAACTCATATAGTTCTAAATAGAAAGATCACTTCGTATGCCTGAATCCTTAATAAGCAGTGTCGGTTTAGACGAGTGGGTTCGTCCCATCCACTAGCAAGTGTGCTAACCTCCAACTCCCCAGGTAACGAGCGTGCTGCGGGAGCTCGAGACTAAGCTGGAGCTGAAGAACGGGAGGCGGCACGAAGCTCTCCTATTTTGAAGTATTTTGATGCCCAATTCAGACCGAAGGCTTTTGTTCAAATGTATAAAGGGGCATGAATGTATGGAACGCCGAGGATTATTTCAAGGCGTAGCTTGTCGATAGCTTTCTTTTGTATTCAAAGATGTAGCCGCAACGGCATATGTAATGTAAATATGACCTTGCACATATTTTGCAAGTTTATGAATGAAAAGCTAAATTTTTTCCTATGCTATGTTTTCAACTCTCTGCACTGTTTAATTTCAACGCGTCGAGTCAAAAAAGAAATTTCCAAGCGCACATCCTTGCCTTGTGCAAGTCTATCAAAGACTTGTACGGCATCACGTCCCGACCCGTGGGGATCGATTTATATCGAGTCAAGGCGATGGCGACCGATTCGGCGAGTCGGGGCGTGACCGGGGGGGGGAGGGGGCGGGCACAACAGCGTTATATACTTGGGTTATATATGTAGGCTGGATTGGAAGTAGACAAATGTATGCATGATATATCAATTTACTAGTCTATATGTATACTGATTACTGAGTGGTGGATGGGCAGGTGATTGGCAAGGCCCCTTTGCAATGAGAAGCCCAGATAGCTTGATAGTTTGTTTATGGCCTCTTGGAATATTCAAGGTTATATGAATAATATATGCTATATCTAGATAACAGTATTAAATGTGTATCCATAGATATACATGAGTGGCAGCAACAATATCCCACCTAATAACTAAATTCAACTATATTTTTATCTAGGTTCCTTGGACCATACAGACTTACCAGCTTCTCAATTTTCAGTATTCGGATCCAGGCAAGTATACCTTGCCACTATGTTTTCTCATTCAGTTACATTTTGCCTACATGCTATTTTACTTGATTATATTACATGTGCGCGTCCGAGTACAACTCTTGGTGCAACCAACGAGATACGTTGGCTCTCTATTTTCTAACCTAGGCTATAGGAGTGTCACGACCCGATCCCAAATTATTGGGTCGAACCGGATCATGCCCAGCCTGCACCGTTGTGAGACGGCGACAGTAAGTTGTTCTATATGCAGGTATTCACAACAACATCTATACATTTGTCACAACTCAATATACGAAAAATTTAAAACTTTTATTCAACAATTGAAAAAAATACAATTGAAAATGAAAGAACTGAAATAAAGTGCTGAATTCAAAATTAACAAAACTCCAAAACAATGAAACTAGAAAAACTGGAAACGACTAGCTAAGCGGTCGGCTCGTCGGCCTCAGGTCCTGCGTCCTCCAAGGGGGACTCTGGCAACACCACAGGGTACAAAATCGGGTCGTAGTAGCTATTGTACAATAGCTCAGCATCCTCAATGTCACCTAAAAATGTCGGTCTCCAGTCAGGAGGGAGCAAGTACGAATATGTATCTCACATTTCAAGTAATAATGGAAAAGTGCAGGCTAAACAGTTTGAAACAATATTTTCCAACAATTTAACAATTAAAAACAATGTGATTTGAATGTGTAATCGTCTATGATCGGCTTGGGTTATACAATAGCGTCCTAGCGACGCGATACGGCTTATCCCCGTGTGTAAGAGGGGTAAGCTCGCACAATCATGCAATATGGGGGGTATTGGTCATAAACGTTACACTATTCCCCCAATCCCCACAATCAATATCAATCAATATTTGAACCCTAGGAGAGGATTCCGTGTAGCAATGTGGTTTAAACATGCAGCTTGACAATTACTAAATAAAATACAATAAAACATAACCGTAACTTGCCTCTGTTAATTGACTGGATCGAAAAAGTCGGTACCGAGGAGGATGTCACGTTTGTCTCCGAGATCCTACAGTTGAGAAACTTGACTTAGAAACATAATGAAACCATTCTAGGTGTGCTAGTTACAATCTCTAGAAGTAGACCCTAGTCAGGTTTTAAGTTATTTAATAATCTATCAGAAATCTAGCGTCGCAATCTACGTTCGTTATCATTTTAATTAAATAAGTCGGTTACTAATTAATTGGGAAAAATAGCGATTACCGGTTAATTTGGCAAAACATTGTATTTTAAATATGTATATATAAAACTAGACTTTTTCTTTTAAATGAGAAAACATGTGAATTACTAGATTATTAATTATGAGAAAACTTATTAATTTTTCTTTATGAAATAAATATCGATTTTTTTATATCCTACGCACTAAATGGCAAAAACAACATTTCCAGAAAAATAATAAAAGCTACGCTACACAATACAGGGTCACAGAGAAATAAAGGAAAACTGGGCTTATGTCCTTACAAATTATTTACATAAATTAATTAATTCCTAAGGCGAGCTCTGAGTGCCGCAAACGGTCCAAACAGTAGGCCGAGACTCTGCACCATAAATACTAAAAACAGTACCAGTTCTAATAGTAAATTATAATTAAATTAAAAATAAAAGAGTCTCAGACTTGGTCGTGCAATCTCATGTTGCTGGCTAACGCCTCAACGTACAGGATATCCTGTAGCGTTTGCGTTTCGCCGAGGCTCATCCGACCGATACGGTCGTTGCCTAACGGGGATACGAAACTCCAAAAATCTACTTTCAAATCGACAAAACCACTTTTGTAATTCGTTTGCAAAATACCAAAAAATAGAATTCCATTTTAAAATACTTTATTTTTTGAAAACTTTTTCGAAAATTTGGGCAGCATCTTCTCTATAATTGGGACAACCCAATCCTGGGACGGTGCCAAAAGTCAACATAAACAATATCCCGAACCAGGAAAACAACCCAAACCATCCATAATAATATTCCACACAGAAATAATATCCCACAACCAACACAATAAAGATAAAAGACGGCAAAAATATAAAACTGAACCGTAACTAATCGAAAACGTACGCATCCAGCGTAAAACCGAACTACCGAAATATACCGCCGCGACAAATGTCGCGTGTATCACCGCAATAGAGTCGAAACGATTCCCGCAACTGGGTCGAGACCGCGTCATCACAGACTACCTACGGGAGGGACACAGGGATACAGAAATTACCTCGGGTGCTCGGCTAGAGCTCTCAGATGATAATAAAGAGAATAATCCTCGCAAGCACGGAAAAATCCCGAATACTGAGACAGCAGCTCGGAACGCGGAAGCGGAAAACCCGAAACCACAGCAGTCCTGAAACAGAGCGTCCACGAGGCTGCGGAACGCAACCAGAGATGCTGGCTCGGGGCCGGGCACGGACAGCGGGTCGGGGGTCGTCGGACAGTGGCCGAGGGGTGCGGCCGAAGAAGACGCGACCGAGGAGCTCGGACGCGGCTGGGAGACAGCTGGCGGGGCGCTGGCCGAAATCGCCAGAGAAAGTCGGCGGGGCGCCGGGGCTAGGGCACGGCGGGGAACGGCCGAAAGGCGCGGGAGGTCGCTGGGGCGCGCAGGGGGTCTGGTCGGCGCGGGTGGCGGCGCGCTGGGCTCTGGCCGGCGTCGGGCTGGACGCGGCCGGATCGGAGGCGGGCGGAGGCGCCGGTTGGACGCCGGCGGTTGGTGGGCACTCGGCTGGCCGGAGTTGGCCGGGCGCGGGCGGGAGCTTAGGGAAAAGCTCTGGAGAGGGAAAGAGGAGAGTGAGGGGAATTTGTGAGAGTGAGTTTAAGAAGGAAGGAGTGGATGCAGAAGTGTAGGGGAAGTTATGGAGAAGAGGGAGAAGTGGGTGTGGAGAAAATGGGGGGTGCTGGCCTGGTCGTGGGAAGACCAGGCCAATTCGTGGAGGGAAAAATTTAGTATTTTTTTAATAAATAGTAATCAGAATTTAAAAAGAACAAGGATGGGTTCGGAACTGAGATCTGGTTCGAGTTCGGGGTCGGTGTCCGGACTCGGGGTCGGACTCCGGGTACGGGATCAGGGACAGGGCCACAATCAAAAATCAATGATTAATTTTAAAATAATATTTTCCTAATTTCGACTAATAAATAATAATAATAATAATAAAAATAATACTAATAAATAATAATAATACTATGACTATGCTACAAATCCAATAATTAATAATTCTAGAAATTTTTGGGTTTCACAACCTTCCCTCCTTAGAAAATTTCGTCCTCGAAATTTCAAAGATAAGGGCCGGGCTACAATCAAAATCACTTAACCTTGATCGAACATGGAATTTAAATCATCAGACACGATCGGATTTTAGGCATGATCACTAGATACAATGATAAAATATCAACACGATCAGGTTTATCTAGATATGATATGAGATAGGGTTGGAATGTTGTTGTGATCAAAATCATTTTAGGCACGAGAAGAATCTAGGTACAATTATGATCAAAAATAGGAGAAAATGAGCTCTCGTGAAACAGAAAAGGCAAGAAAGAAACGAACGTCAACAGTTTATTGAGAATGCAAAAATGATGAAATCTTCTGAGTTAAGGGACTAAAAATTCCAGATCAAATTGGAATGGAATATAAGGGTTTATGACTAAGGAAAGATAAAAAGTTGTATGATGGTAGGGTAGCAAAGATGATTAGAATAATATAATTATGATAAGAATGTAATCGAGTAAGATATTTCCACTGAGGGCCGAGTGATGATAAAAGGAAAATAGAGAGAATATCGTTTTACTATTTCAACGGTCCGAAGATAGGGTATGCAGAAAAATAACTTACAAAAATAACAATCTTATTAATACCCCATGCAAAGATCCAATTTCTAGCTTGCTAAACTAGTTGAACTCTAAGTATCTACAGAAAACTAAAGCAGCCGCCAAGGTATTAAAGCTAAACCTATTTGGAATCATAAATCATCTAAATCAAACTTCCGTCCGTCGTTGTATGTAACGCATATGTCAAAAGTATTTCAAATTTCAAGTATTTCTCTCGATCAATGCATCTTACAGACATCAACTTCCAATTGTCAGCCAGTCTTCCAAAACTGACTACATTGAAATTATAATCTTTCCTTGCCATAGTAAATCCTCAGAAAATTCTTTTAAGTTGATCCATGACTAAAAATAAAGAATTTTCAATTCTTGAATTCAATTGACAGAATTACAATCATTAATCATTTTTAATCTTTAACTATGCATCTATCAATCGTTCTCATTCAAACGCATTAGCAAAATACCACATAATCCCAATCGTTCTTACCATAACCAATATGAGCCTCCAATGTTTGGTAGAAATTGCAAATTCAATTGCTCCTTTCCAAAGTTGTATGCCAATAGTCTTATCTCAATTCCTCTTTGCTTATTCTTTCTCTAGAACCTATCATTTCATTGCTCGTGTTATTCCTTCCATGGCTATATCCGTCCCTTCTAGGTATAGTAGTCATCTAACCATAAAAGTTGATCCTCGTCAAGTGTTTCTTTACTTGATCATTATATTCACCTGTTTATATATATATATATATATATCCAAATTCACTTCCTCCATGGGAGAACATTACCAAATCCTAAACTCTACCTACGTTTCGTCTATCTTCCGATAACTCTTCCTTTAATCATAAAACTTAAAACCGTCAAATACCTTCATTTGTTTGAATGAAGTTTAGGTACTGGTGAGCACTACCAACAGTTATAACCCGAATAAGTCACAAGTCAAGACATACCACTCTCTCAAGACTAGCTTACCCAAGTTATTCTTCTACCTTTCTACCCTTTAGCTAACTAATATTGATCCCAAAGATGTCCTTAAAATGAGATAGGTAACAACCTATGTTTTTCCCGCATATAGCTATCAACTATTAACATAAAGTCATCCACAAGATGTATCAACTATTAATATATAAAGCTAACCACAACTATCCACAGCTTCCAGAATATGCAACTAATAATAATAATAATAATAATAAATAATTAAATCAATATAAAAATATATATATACAACGTACTAAGGTTGAAACAGGAAAGAGATTGAGTCAATAGAGATTGATATGGTCCTAAATAGTTCTAGGAATATTAAGTAAAATTTCATAGGAAATCTATTCCTTCAAGCTTGTGATAAGAGGTTTATGAAAATAGAGACAACCGGTAGAAATGCAAATCCTCTAATCGGCAAAAGTCAGAATAATTTGATGGTACTAAAATGTTGGAAAACAGTCCTAGAAAATCAAGTGGAATTCCCATATGAATCCTATAGAAATGATTTCTGAAAATTTAAACTAGTCGCTAAGATTTCAAATAATCCAAAATTTAAACGAATCAAGACAATTCTTGTAAATTATCAATGGTGATAAGAGGCCAAACATGATACATTTATAACAGGGATATAGTCCCAATAGTACCCGAAACATATATATCCGAAGTTATTTTGCCGCTAATTCATGCATCGCCAGAGTGCACCTGACTACTGTGAATTTTTGGCTCCATAACTTGAATAATAATGATTTTCCAAGTAGTCTATCAACTTTATCCATTTCATGGCTGAGCAACGTAGGAGACAAATTTGATGTATTTAGGACGTAGTCTCAATAATATCCAAAAACCTATCAACACCTGAATCACTTCCACTTAGAGTCTATGCCCCGTCAGTGCGCAACTGGCTGCAGTATACTCGCAGTTTCTATAATTCAAATAGATGGTTGCGACGCATATGTGCGAAACCATATTAGGTCACTGAATATTTTCTTAACTTTGTCCGTAGAAATTTCAAAGGGATAATTCAACAATTCAAAAAGTTTTCCAATGACTAAAGAAAATTCAATATTATGATGGAATTAATTCTCTGACCGTTCGTGCTTCATGATACTCAAGCATTGAGTTTAAAAGCTTTCTAGGCCTTGAATTGATCAAGAAGTTCTTAGAGAGAGTAAGGTTTCAGGTTGAGTGGAGGAAGTCAACAAATGAAAAAAAATTGGTCTTAGAATAACTTAGGAAATATCAATCAATATTGGAATTAATTTTTGGAAAATAATTCCCTTGGAAGATTCGTGAACAAGCTAGTTGGACCAATTCTTTTGGTAGTAATTAACCTTGGGGCTTTATGGCTCCAGAAAAATTTGGTTCGGAATTGGTCCCAAGAAAGTCAATTGAAAATAATGTCAAGATAAATGGTTGGATACACTAGTCGTAAAAATACTCTGGATAGATAAAAGTTTACTAAGTTTGCTAAAGGAGAATTTTGAAACTCTAAATAGTGAAATAGATATAGATTCTAAATAAAGATAGAGAAGTATGATTTGATCAACTAATTGAAAATTTTGAAATAGATTTGTTGAAGAAGGAGATTGGAAAGAATCTAATCCTAATCCAAAAATAACAAAAGAGTATGGATGCTAAGGAATGCTGGAGTATGATAAGGATATGGAGGAAAATAACGTCTGATAGCCAAGGGACACTAAAAGATATATAATATCAAAAAACTAAAGTAGATAGTAAAATAGACCACCATACAATCGGCCTATGCTGGATAAGGTTTAGGATGCAAAACATAAGTAAGGTAGCCTACCAGTCTATAACAAACAAAAATATTTATTTATAATATATTTTGGTCCTATGTTGTGACAAATTAATGTTCTAGTGTTCTAGTTGTTTCTAGGTATGATCACTTAAGTTGTTCATGACCTGCATGGGCCACTACTAAAAACATGTCACGACCCGATCCCAAATTATTGGGTCGAACCGGATCATGCCCAGCCTGCATCGTTGTGAGACGACAGCAGTAAGCTGTTCTATATGCAGGTATTCACAACAACATCTATACATTTGTCACAACTCAATATACGGAAAGTTTAAAACTTTTATTCAACAATTGAAAAAAATACAACTGAAAATGAAAGAACTGAAATAAAGTGCTGAATTCAAAATTAACAAAACTCCAAAACAATGAAACTAGAAAACCTGGAAACGACTAGCTAAGCGGTCGGCTCGTCGGCCTCAGGTCCTGCGTTCCTCCAAGGGGGACTCTGGCAACACCACAGGTTACAAAACCGGGTTGTAGTAGCTATTGTACAATAGCTCAGCATCCTCAATGTCACCTAAAAATGTGGGTCTCCAGTCAGGAGGGAGCAAGTACGAATATGTATCTCACATTTCAAGTAATAATGGAAAAGTGCAGGCTAAACAGTTTGAAACAATATTTTCCAGCAATTTAACAATTAAAAACAATGTGATTTGAATGTGTAATCGTCTATGACCGGCTTGGGTTATACAATAGCGTCCTAGCGACGCGATACGGCTTATTCCCGTGTGTAAGAGGGGTAAGCTCGCATAATCATGCAATATGGGGGGTATTGGTCATAAACGTTACACTATTCCCCCAATCTCCACAATCAATATCAATCAATATTTGAACCCTATGAGAGGATTCCATGTAGCAATGTGGTTTAAACATGTAGCTTGACAATTACTAAATAAAATACAAGAAAATATAACCGTAACTTGTCTCTGTTAATTGACTGGATCGGAAAAGTCGGTACCGAGAAGGATGTCACGTTTGTCTCCGAGATCCTACAATTGAGAAACTTAACTTAGAACCATAATGAAACCATTCTAGGTGTGCTAGTTACAATCTCTAGAAGTATACCCTAGTCAGGTTTTAAGTTATTTAATAATCTACCGGAAATCTAGCGTCGCAATCTACGTTCGTTATCATTTTAATTAAATAAGTCGGTTACTGATTAATTGGGAAAAATAGCGATTACCGGTTAATTTGGCAAAACATTGTATTTTAAATATGTATATATAAAACTAGGCTTTTTCTTTTAAATGAGAAAATATGTGAATTACTAGATTATTAATTATGAGAAAACTTATTAATTTTTCTTTATGAAATAAATATCCATTTTTTTTATATCCTACGCACTAAATGGCAAAAACAACATTTCCAAAAAATAATAAAAGATACGCTACACAATACAGGGTCACAGAGAAATAAAGGAAAACTGGGCTTATGCCTTTACAAATTATTTACATAAATTAATTAATTCCTAAGGCGAGCTCTGAGTGCCGCGAACGGTCCAAATAGTAGGCCGAGGCCCTGCACCATAAATACTAAAAGCAGTACCAGTTCTAAAAGTAAATTATAATTAAATTAAAAATAAAGGAGTCTCAGACTTGGTCGTGCAATCTCATGTTGCTGGCTAACGCCTCAACGTACAGGATATCCTGTACGTTTGCGTTTCGCCGAGGCTCATCCGACCGATACGGTCATCGCCTAACGGGGATACGAAACTCCAAAAATCTACTTTCAAATCGACAAAACCACTTTTGTAATTCGTTTGCAAAATACCGAAAAATAGAATCCCATTTTAAAATACTTTATTTTTTGAAAACTTTTCCGAAAATTTGGGCAGCATCTCCTCTATAATTGGGACAACCCAATCCTGGGACGGTGCCAAAAGTCAACATAAACAATATTCCGAACCAGGGAAACAACCCAAACCATCTATAATAATAATCCACACAGAAATAATATCCCACAACCAACACAATAAAGATAAAAGCCGACAAAAATATAAAACCGAACCGTAACCGAAACTAATCGGAAACGTACGCATCCAGCGTAAAACCGAACTATCGAAATATACCGCCGCGACGAATGTCGCGTGTATCCCCGTAATAGAGTCGAAACGATCCTCGCAACGGGGTCGAGACCGCGTCATCACAGACTACCTACGAGAGGCACATGGATACGAAAATTACCTCGGGTGCTCGGCTAGAGCTCTCAGATGATAATAAAGAGAATAATCCTCGCAAGCACGAAAAAATCCCGAATACTGAGACAGCAGCTCGGAACGCGGAATCGGAAAACCCGAAACCACAACAGTCCCGAAATAGAGCGTCCACGAGGCTGCGGAATGCAACCAGAGATGCTGGCTCGGGGTCGGGCACGGACAGCGGGTCGGGGGTCGTCGGACAGTGGCCGAGGGGCGCGGCCGAAGAAGACGCGACCGAGGAGCTCGGGCGCGACTGGGAGACAGTTGGCGGGGCGCTGGCCGAAATCGCCAGAGAAAGTCGGCAGGGCGCCGGGGCTAGGGCACGACGGGGAACGGCCGAAAGGTGTAGTGTCCCGCTCCCGTTGGGGCGAAGCACTATGTAATAGGCTCGTGCCAAGTCAGACATGGTCGGGAACATAGATGGCTAGTCTGACTCGGCGACGAGTTTGGTATACAAAAACCATGGCATCAATAAAATCGATTTGGACGAGTGATATGAGTACCGTTCCAACTAATGGATCGACTACTGTTGGAATAAGTCCGAGATGCGGTAGGCGGCGTCTTGGCGAAGGAACTCTAAAGGGAGCGACGTAATCCGTCTGCCGTTGGTTTTATTGGTTTTTTTTGGCTTTCTGAACGAATTGTTGCATAGATTTGATAGTGTGCTTTCGTGTCGATTTCTGAATGCGTCTTTGGAAATTTTGAAAGAAGGGTTCTAATTCGATGCTCGTGCCATTGCAGGAGTTTGTGTAACTGACGCTTGACCGTCGCTAAGCGTTCTCCTACTCTCGACGCAATCTCCTTAGGTGGGTGGTTCTTCGGCCCCTTCTCTTCTACTCCTTCCTGCCAACTAAATTCTTAAAGTTCAACGTTCAAATCGATGATGCTAACAGGATGTATGCTTGCCACTAAGATCAAGAGCTCGGGATAATATATCAACCTAGAGAAGTTAACTCTGAATCGATAGGTTCATACTAAGTAGAGAAAAGATAAAGTTCTAAGAAAGAGATAGAATATATTTAATGCCATGCAAAACACAACGATGAAAACTTTGGTTGTGGTACATCATACCTCAGAGAATTTGGTGCCTACGGGATGCTAAATCAGAACGTACAGTTTCGGAGAAAAGGACCCTTGCAAGAGTAGGAATGATTATGTGATTTGATAATGGTTACGCTATGCAATTTACTTCATACATATTAAACTGTTTATACATTCGCATGGTCAAGGATGACTTGTGCACAAGGTGAGCTTTCCTCGAGACGGTACCCGGGGCCCTGGGACCGAATCGGCCTAGGAGGAAATTATGAAAATCGTGCTTCGGCGCGAGGCATTGCGAGACCTCCAGTTAGGCTCGCTACCTAGACTGGAGGGCACGTCGCAAGGCTACGTAATCGTCCTTCATGGTGTCGATATCACCAATGACCGCATATAGGATAGATTGCATGCTCACCTATTGTCTTGTGCAGGTGGTAAGTATCATGTATATTTTGTGCAGGAAATGAGCACGACCGTGGTAAGAATGCTTAAATATTGGTTATGTGTTATCGTTTAAAATGTGCCTTCGATATGAACTGCAATTCATATAGTTCTAAGTAGAAAGATCACTTCGTATGCTAGTGTAACACCCAGTTTTTTAGATAAGGATAATTTTAAAATTTTGTAATTATAATTATTATTTATTGATAATTATTTCATATTATAATTTTTGGTGATTTTTAATCATTTTTAAACTATTTAAAATTATGACTTGTGATTTTGACATTTTACTATTGTTTGGTTTTAATTTCGAGGAATTTGTCACCCCCAGTTTTCAGGAACAAGAGTATTTTTGTCATTTTGTATTTTTGAAATATTTTTGAAATTTATTTTATTATTTATGATATTGTTTTGGGGTTATTTGAGTCGGGTTCGAATTTCAGCTCAATCCGACTTGAAACGGGGACCCGGGGGTAGTGTTGACTTTAGTGGACCCATACATTAGTTAGCTATGGCCCACATGATAGAAATATTTTAGTTAGAGGTTAGACTAATTATTATGGATAAGGTTAGTGTGATTAGAGACTTTAGAATGACTAATTTAGCCCCAACCAATTAGCCCTTTCCTAATACTAATAGAATAGGTTAGTGGGGGCATTTTGGACCTTACCATAATAGGACAAAAAGCCCCATATGGCCATCCACTTTGGGAGAGGATAGGCTCAAGTTTATTTCATTATTCTCATCCACACTCTCTCTCTTGTTCTTCCCCAAATTCCTAGAGAGCAATCCCTAGCAATTTCTCCACCAAATCCTTCCATTTCGTCACAAAATCTTCTTCTTTCCTTCTCCATTCTAGCCAAGGAGGAAGCTACCCAAGTTTGGGAGGATTCGAAGCTCGTTCGTGTCCTTTTGGAATCTCTACGTGTTGGTGTCGCTCCGGGAGGGCTTTTCTTCAATTCGATCTACCGGGAGGTATAAATCCCTTCTCCTTTTCATTTTCTTATGCATATAGGTCTATTTTGAACCCATAGGAATGACCCCCATGGTTGTATCTCCATTTGTGTCCATTTCGTGTCCATTTGGAGGTCATAGGAGTGTCCTTTGTGTTGTGGTTGTGTCCATGTGGGAAAACCCCAAATTTGGACACACTATGTGTTGTTGTTATGTATGAATGAATTATTATATGTTTAATCTCATATTTTTGTATTGGAGATGTGTTCTATAGTGTCTCATATATATATATTAGTGTAGAGAGTGAGTTCTTGATATATTATGTTATATACTTGTGTTCTTTTGTCTCAAACTACCCAAATTCGTCATAATTTTTATCCACGTTTTTAGTAGCAATAGCAACTTAGAAATGTCATAACTTTTAGCTTAAAACTCTGATTTATCTTCCATTTTTTTAAAAGAACCGTATCGAAGTTAGCTTTCCAAATATATATTTTAATAAGCCAAATTCTTTCTATAACTTTCTGTAGAATTATTTGAGTGTCAGCTGTACGAAAGACGAACGCGTTTCGATATTTTTGCGATTTCGGGAGCTTCCGGACACGAAAATGTGATCTGTTTGAAGTTTCGGAAAGCTAACATGAAGTACTACAACATACTTTAATTCTAGAATTTAGTGAATGCCCAATTGGTACAGTATTGATTTTAAGTAAAAGAGTGACTATACGATATATGCATTTTGTGTAACCTATGAGCCTATGTAGTATGGATATTAAATGAATATAGAGTATGTAATGCATGATATGTTAGATGAATGAAATGATATATATATGATATATATATCCTATTTACATTAATGTATATATATGGTTGAATGCAAGCATGTAGGAATGCAATTAATGTAATATATGTAAGTAATGCATAAATGCATGAATGAAAGAATGATATACAATGCATGCATGAAAGTATATAATGAATGCTAGATATAAATGCAAGGTATATATGTAATGATAGATATGAATGCATAATGTATAAATATTGTAAATGTAATATCAGATTTCATATATAGACATAGAACCAATGCATAGCTGATATTTAGATTGAATGTTAGTTCATTTTAGGTTGTTCGAACACTGAACTGTCCATGTAAGCATATATACCTTTCTTTTTCTATTGCCAAGCCAATTTTAGTTTTCAATATAGTGGAATGTCTATGAATGTAATGTTAACCTTCAATCCCTTAATTCAAAATGTTAGTTAATTTCAGTATTAGATAATGCATGAGCTGTATGCATATGGAATGTTGGCTTAATGGCAGATTTCAGATAACATGATTCATTTTATGTGGTTAGTTACACCAGTTTATGGGATAGCTCACTTTAGTTTATATGTAAATGTGGAACTAAACTGAGAATGAACTTCACCCTCTGCACAAGGACACCCCACTCTATATCAACTACCATGCCATGTAACCCTTCTCTAAATGATTGCTATAATATATATAGATTTATGTAAAGTATAGATGCATGTTAGTTATAACTTAAATAGTCTCTACTCTAATGTATATAGATGTATACTTGTAGCCATACATGTTAAGTATAATACATGTATAATGTAGATGGGTTAGCTTTGTGCCATGTGTAGTGTAAACTCATAACTAGTGTTGATTTCTCTTTACATGTACACCTCCATGTTCACACACACACACACACATAGCTTTACATGTTAGTTCTTTTCTCTTTTATATATATATATATATATATATATATATATATATATATATATATATATATATATATATATATATATATATATATATATATAATGTTGAATATGCATGAATATGATGTATCTTGATATGTGACTTGTGTTGGCTTGTATAGCCTTGGATTTGTATGGTGTGTACTAGCTAGGGTAGACTGGTTAGGCCTAGTGAGACTTCATTGAGTCTATGTTGACCCAGTTGACCTAGCTTTGACTAGATAGTTGACCAAGTGTTGACTTTAGCCTAGTTTGACCTAGACAGCATGTAGATGCATTGTAGCAGTCTATTTCCTTATTTTAGACATGTTGTAACTTGTGTTGCTCTGATTAGGAGACAGACACCTCTCCTCAGGCAGTACATTTACTTCAGACATTCAGATACGAGACGAGTACATTCTCTGACCGTTTCATACTTGCCTGGATTTACATTCTTGCTCTAGATTACTGTACTTGATGCTGACACGATTGTTATCATGGATTGGAACTATAAGGATCTTCTTTTGGGATGTTATCCCCTTGTATTCACTAGATACATATTGTGATGTGCGTTTCACTTCCATATTGTATTTACTGAATACATATATCCTTGTACACTCATTGTGCATATTGTACTCTCATTATCATATGAGTTCCAGGGATAGACCATTGTACACTATTGTATAACATTGTACAATTATTGTATAACATTGTACACCTATTGTATAATATTGTACATCCATTGTATAATATTGTACACTATTGTGCAAGATAACGTAACTGGAGTGGATCCTTGTGTATTGATTGGGGAGGGGGAGTAGAATTGGTTATGTAATCAAATCCTATTGTACAAGATTGTATAACTATTGTATATATCTATTGTACACCCACGTACAATAGAGTTACCATTGTATTTTTCTAGACCGTTTACATAACCATATTGTACTCTAAATCACAGTAGGCTTACAGTTCTTACTTATCATATTTAGATATTTTCTGTTATCAAATTTCTACTGTTTTTCATACACTTCTTTCTTTCAGCGTTTCATGTACCTTAATCTATTGCATGCTTTATATTTTCTAACATGATATGAACTGCGTGAGATATTTTGTGCTCGCTCCCGTCCTGACTAGACCTGTTGAAAATTTTACAGAGGATGATGAGGAACCCTGCACCCTTACTTGGAGTTTGTCTAGTTGACACTCGCGACCTGGACCCCTGGGGAGGTTCAGGCAGCTGTTCAGGATGATACCTTGTATAGTGTAGATAGCTTAGACTGTTCCTTCTTTTCATGCTTAGCTGTTGTCTTTATTTTCAGAGTTGTATATTTTAGAGATGATGAGACTTGTATTCCATTTCTGCTGTACCTCAGTTGCGGATTTCTTATCTATTTCCATCGTACTACATTCTACCTTAGATTGTGATTGAGTTGTACCTCGATGTTGGCCTCCTTTTGGAGAGTATATTTCATGTTATGTAGTTATAGTTCATGACCTAGAACAGCGTTCTACCGTCGACACTGCGGCGTAGGCTGGGCGTTGTTACGTTCTCGTATCCTCACGGTGGGTGCGGGTCGTGACACGTTTTTAGTGGTAGCCCATGCAGGTCGAGTTTATGTAGTGGTATTCGAACTAGAGTATCACTACAGCCTGCAGTAGGATTAGGATATTTTGGAGGTACTCAATCACATTAGGAAAAACTCTTAATCAGATTCCTTTTTGTCAAAAATTGTTGCTTATTGACTTACCTTGAATATAAACTGTCCTCCTTTGAATTTTTTGCTTCATTCTCAGAAATTGCTTCTTGTTTGATCAGTTTTCATGATGGTTATGAAGACACGATCTCATCGCTTCGGTTCGGGGGATACTATCGAAAGGCTGGCCACCTCTCGTCCTGTTCATCAGGGCCTCGAGACCGCAGCTTCTGTTGTGCCGACTCAGGTTGGTATTTCTGCTACATTGGAGGTGCACCTCTATCTGTACAAAGATTTTCTCCCATTATTTCTGATTTCTCTCAGCATCGGTGATTCATGCAGCATCAGCAGCAGACCAGGGAAAACTAGCAGGGCGAGCTATCGTCAGGACAGTCAAGGATGTGCAGACTATTGAAGATCTTGCTGCAAGTTCCGTTCTTCTCAATTCCATTCCCGCAATTGTCTTTTATAATTACCTTGAAATCTGATTCCACCTGTTCCTTGTTGATTGATTAATTTTGTCATGTTACTCTTTTGTTGTGTTTGTTTTTTTTCTTCTGAGAAAATCATATGGGCTAGATCGCCTAAATCATGGAATCTAGAATCCTCGATAGTCGTGTTAGTTAGAATAGTGAGGACATGTAGTCAGATTTTGGATGTATTTTCGGGTATGGGAATTTAAGGTTTTTACCGTCGCATGCGGCAGTGCAAAAATTTTAAATACCATGAACCTAGAGGTACGTACCTTAGTCAAGGACTCTGTGATTATCGTAGCCTTGCTCACTAGCATGATGAAGACTCTGGACAACATGATTTTGGACAGACGCATATGATTAACAGATTGTATCTTGAGAAGGTTTAAACATCATACCCTTTTGATTGTTATAAATGACTTAGGAGTAGGGATATTTAGTTTTGTAGAGCTTATTCATAGGTAGTTCCTTCATAGTATAATGGTATGATGACTTATAGAGTGTCTGTACCCTAGAGGTGATAGTTAACATTGGTGTTAGAATAGTAACCCATTGCAGATAATTCTCCTGTTATCTATAATACCAACCAGTTACACATAGGATGTTAGTATGCCGTACATTCTTGATGATTATTACTACTTTTCCTTACCTTTTCCAGTGAGGCACCCATGGCCAGAGCCTGCCTTTGAGTATAGTTGTAGTTTCACCTAAGACCGAGAGGTCTATTTGCATAGATAGATTGCAGATGATATTGGCATATGGGATATATGTTAGTTGGTATCTATAGGCCATTGTTGTATAGGGTTATAAACATGTTGTTTAGCCTATACTTGGTTCAGTTTTCTATTTTAGTTAAGTTCCCTTCGTGTTGAGTTCATTTGTGTTGATCACCTTTATAGGCAGTGTGCAGACCCTTCACTAGATACCATGTCCCCTTGATTCAGACCATTCATCCTTAGCCTAGTTCTAAGCATTGTTTCAGACCCTTATAAGTTTAGTCTGTCTTAACCCTTGGTTGATCAGTCATGTATATATATAGATGATATACTTAGGATATATGTGATGGGTTGTTGTTCTTGAGCATATATATATATATATATATATATATATATATGTGGTATTTGGTATTCATGTGCTTAGCTTGTAGGTATTTAGTTATAGGTGACTTGATAGGATTGGGAAGTTAAGAGCTAGTCTATTATAGAGTTTCTCTTTTGCTAAATTCTAGTTGCCAACACCTAAATAGCTAGCATAGGTAAAACCCTAAGAAGTTGACCAGTTGATGACCAAGTACTTGGATGTTGAGAAATTGACTAATGATTGACCCTTGACTATGTTTGACCTAGAAGGGGGTGCGATCATCTTAATTTCGAGGACAAAATTTTTATAAGGTGGGTAGGATTGTAACACCCAATTTTTCAGATGAGGGTAATTTTGAAATTTTATAATTATAATTATTATTTATTGATAATTATTTTATATTATGATTTTTGGTGATTTTTAATCATTTTTAAACTATTTAAAATTATGACTTGTGATTTTGACATTTTACTATTGTTTGGTTTTAACTTCGAGGAATTTGTCACCCCCAGTTTTTAGGAACAGGAGTATTTTTGTCATTTTGTATTTTTGAAATATTTTTAAAATTTATTTTATTATTTATGATATTGTTTTGGGGTTATTTGAGTCGGGTTCGAATTTCAGCTCAATCCGACTTGAAACGGGGACCCGGGGGTAGTGTTGACTTTAGTGGACCCACACATTAGTTAGCCATGGCCTACATGATAGAAATATTTTAGTTAGAGGTTAGACTAATTATTATGGATAAGGTTAGTGTGATTAGAGACTTTAGAATGACTAATTTAGCCCCAACCAATTAGCCCTTTCCTAATACTAATAGAATAGGTTAGTGGAGGCATTTTGGACCTTACCATAATAGAACAAATAGCCCCATATGGCCAACCACTTTGGGAGAGGATAGGCTCAAGTTTATTTCATTATTCTCATCCACACTCTCTCTCTTGTTCTTCCCCAAATTCCTAGAGAGCAATCCCTAGCAATTTCTCCACCAAATCCTTCCATTTCGCCACCAAATCTTCTTCTTTCCTTCTCCATTCTAGCCAAGGAGGAAGCTACCCAAGTTTAGGAGGATTCGGAGCTCGTTCGTGTCCTTTTGGAATCTCTACGTGTCGGTGTCGCTCCGGGAAGGGTTTTCTTCGATTCGATCTACCGAGAGGTATAAATCCCTTCTCCTTTTCATTTCCTTATGCATATAGGTCTATTTTGAACCCGTAGGAATGACCCCCATGGTTGTATCTCCATTTGTGTCCATTTCGTGTCCATTTGGAGGTCATAAGAGTGTCCTTTGTGTTGTGGTTGTGTCCATGTGGAAAAACCCCAAATTTGGACACACTATGTGTTGTTGTTATGTATGAATGAATTATTACATGTTTAATCTCATATTTTTGTATTGGAGATGTGTTCTATAGTGTCTCATATATATATATTAGTGTAGAGAGTGAGTTCTTGATATATTATGTTATATACTTGTGTTCTTTTGTCTCAAACTACCCAAATTCGTCATAATTTTTATCCACGTTTTTAGTAGCAGTAGTAACTTAGAAATGTCATAACTTTTAGCTTAAAACTCCGATTTATCTTCCGTTTTTTTAAAAGAACCGTATCGAAGTTAGCTTTCCAAATATATATTTTAATAAGCCAAATTCTTTCTGTAACTTTCTGTAGAATTATTTGAGTGTCAGCTGTACGAAAGACGAACGCGTTTCGGTATTTTTGCGATTCCGGGAGCTTCCGGACACGAAAATGCGATCCGTTTGAAGTTTCGGAAAGCTAACATGAAGTACTACAACATACTTTAATCCTAGAATTTAGTGAATGCCCAATTGGTACAGTATTGATTTTAAGTAAAAAAGTGACTATACGATATATGTATTTTGTGTAACCTATGAGCCTATGTAGTATGGATATTAAATGAATATAGAGTATGTAATGCATGATATGTTAGATGAATGAAATGATATATATATATGATATATATCCTATTTACATTAATGTATATATATGGTTGAATGCAAGCATGTAGGAATGCAATTAATGTAATATATGTAAGCAATGCATAAATGCATGAATGAAAGAATGATATACAATGCATGCATGAAAGTATATAATGAATGCTAGATATAAATGCAAGGTATATATGTAATGATAGATATGAATGCATAATGTATAAATATTGTAAATGCAATATCAGATTTCATATGTAGACATAGAACCAATGCATATCTGATATTTAGATTGAATGTTAGTTCATTTTAGGTTGTTCGAACACTGAACTGTCCATGTAAGCATATATACCTTCCTTTTCCTATTGCCAAGCTAATTTTAGTTTTCAATATAGTGGAATGTCTATGAATGTAATGTTAACCTTCAACCCCTTAATTCGAAATGTTAGTTAATTTCAGTATTAGACAATGCATGAGCTGTATGCATATGGAATGTTGGCTTAATGGCAGATTTCAGATAACATGGTTCATTTTATGTGGTTAGTTACACCAGTTTATGGGATAGCTCACTTTAGTTTATATGTAAATGTGGAACTAAACTGAGAATGAACTTCACCCTCTGCACAAGGACACCCCACTCTATATCAACCACCATGCCATGTAACCCTTCTCTAAATGATTGCTATAATATATATAGATTTATGTAAAGTATAGATGCATGTTAGTTATAACTTAAATAGTCTCTACTCTAATGTATATAGATGTATACTTGTAGCCATGCATGTTAAGTATCATACATGTGTAATGTAGATGGGTTAGCTTTGTGCCATGTGTAGTGTAAACTCATAACTAGTATTGATTTCTCTTTACATGTACACCTCCATGTTCACACACACACATAGCTTTACATGTTAGTTCTTTTCTCTTATATATATATATATATATATATATATATATATATATATATATATATATATATATATATATATATATATATATATATATAATGTTGAATATGCATGAATATGATGTATCTTGATATGTGACTTGTGTTGGCTTGTATAGCCTTGGATTTGTATGGTGTGTACTAGCTAGGGTAGACTGGTTAGGCCTAGTGAGACTTCATTGAGTCTATGTTGACCCAGTTGACCTAGCTTTGACTAGATAGTTGACTAGAGTTGACCAAGTATTGACTTTAGCCTAGTTTGACCTAGACAGCATGTAGATGCATTGTAGCAGTCTATTTTCTTATTTTAGACATGTTGTAACTTGTGTTGCTCTGATTAGGAGACAGACACCTCTCCTCAGGCAGTACATTTTCTTCAGACATTCAGATACGAGACGAGTACATTCTCTGACCGTTTCATACTTGCCTGGATTTACATTCTTGCTCTAGATTACTGTACTTGATGCTGACGCGATTGTTATCACGGATTGGTACTATAAGGATCTTCTTTTGGGATGTTATCCCCTTGTATTCACTAGATACATATTGTGATGTGCGTTTCACTTCCATATTGTATTTACTGAATGCCTATATCCTTGTACACTCATTGTGCATATTGTACTATCATTATCATATGAGTTCCAGGGATAGACCATTGTACACTATTGTATAACATTGTACAACTATTGTATAACATTGTACATCTATTGTATAATATTGTACATCCATTGTATAATATTATACACTATTGTGCAAGATAACGTAACTGGAGTGGATCCTTGTGTATTGATTGGGGAGGGGGAGTAGAATTGGTTATGTAATCAAATCCTATTGTACAAGATTGTATAACTATTGTATATGTCTATTGTACACCCACGTACAATAGAGTTACCATTGTATTTTCCTAGACCGTTTACATAACCATATTGTACTCTAAATCACAGTAGGCTTACAGTTCTTACTTATCATATTTAGATATTTTCTGTTATCAAATCTCTACTGTTTTTCATACACTTCTTTCTTTCAGCGTTTCATGTACCTTAATCTATTGTATGCTTTATATTTCCTAACATGATATGAACTGCGTGAGATGTTTTGTGCTCGCTCCCGTCCTGACTGGACCTGTTGAAAATTTTACAGAGGATGATGAGGAACCCTACACCCTTACTTGGAGTTTGCCTAGTTGACACTCGCGACCTGGACCCCTGGGGAGGTTCAGGCAGCTGTTCAGGATGATACCTTGTATAGTGTAGATAGCTTAGACTGTTCCTTCTTTTCATGCTTAGCTGTTGTCTTTATTTTCAGAGTTGTATATTTTAGAGATGATGAGACTTGTATTCCATTTCTGATGTACCTCAGTTGAGGATTTCTTATCTATTTCCATCATGCTACATTCTACCTTAGATTGTGATTGAGTTGTACCTCGGTGTTGGCCTCCTTCTGGAGAGTATATTTTATGTTATGTAGTTATAGTTCATGACCTAGAACAGCGTTCTACCATCGACACTGCGGCGTAGGCTGGGCGTTGTTACGTTCTCGTACCCTCACGGTGGATGCGGGTCGTGGCGCGTATTGCATGGTCAATGGACTCGGATGGCCCGTGCACGGGTACGGCTTCCTTCGAACGGTTACGCCGGGGCGCCGGGACCGTTCGGCCTAGGAGGAAATTATGTGTGGTATTTATGGTGCACAACATTCGGACGAATTGCGATCGTCCAGTGCTGTGATAAGCTATGATATCCGTAAGTTTGGGATCCTTCGGATACTGGGCTAGCAACCCGTATCGAAGCGATTGTAGGCTTACACATAAGAGATGCCAAGTCCATTACGGTGCGAAATACCGCGACCTTCATATAGATAGGGCCGGTGGGCTGAGATGAGAGCTGGGTACAGGCGCAGGGCCTGCCACCCATTATGCATATGTTTACGTTTATGATTGGTTGGTTGCGAAAATCGTATGATTGCTTATGTTAAGTTCTAACCCGTGCAGGCGTGGCAATATTGGACGGGATGTGCACGATTACTATGTTTATGTTCAGATTATGTCTAACTGTATCTGCTGCAGGAACACGGTATCGGACACATGATGATAAGTATGTATGCATGAGTATTGTCATGAAACTGATCCTAAGGCTAAATAGAAAGATCACAAATTAAGATGCATGTTCACTAAATGAATTGAGTGTTTGGTTTGGGTGCGAGCGGGTCTTGATCAGTGCGAAGCGAGGACGAAAGTACTAATCCCCCACTAGTTTATGTGCAGGTCAGGTTATGATCTGCTCGGGGTGGAGCTTGGCTTGGACGTGCCGAGGCATGGAGTCCTTGGCGTTCAAGAGGAGCTTCTGCATATGCGTTCGGACTTGCGACATGGAGATGTTCGGCCGAAGACTACTTGGTGGCTATATAGAGGCATAATGTATGAAACAATGTAATCCTTTGTGAGCTAGAGATATCATGAGCGTTGTAGCCAATTAGCATATTAAGTTGGGCTATTCAGAGCCTTTGTAACCTTCAGTTCATTATGAATAAAAGAGATTCTTATTGTATTCCTTGTTTCCTTCCGGTGCTTATGTTACGAATTTGAGATAATCCCTATGTGAATCGTTATCTTGCCTTGCACGAGCGCAACTCCAGGCTCGTGCGGCATCACGCCCCAGCGAGGACGATAATTCGGGTAAAATCTAGCGAGGACGAGCGATTTCCCGGATCGGAGCGTGACAAGTTGGTATCAGAGCGGTTCCATCCTTTGGACCGTGCATGAATATCTTTGACCCTCAGTTGCTTCGATATCGAAATTCAGTTGACTCTAAGTTGTTTCCGCAACCGCATGGCTCATGGATCTGCTCGACGCTACATTGGATGTTCCATACAATAAGTCTATATTAAGTGCGTACGTCTGCCACAAGTATATCGTGACTATCACGCTATCTCCGGGTGCCACCGGAGAGTGTTGGTTGCACGAAGTGCAACGAGTTATGGGATGTTGGTTGCACAAAGTGCAACGAGTTATGGAATGCTGGTCGCACGAAGTACAACGAATATGGGATGTTGGTTGTATGAAGTGCAACGATATGTGTGGTCGGTCGCACGAAGTACGAGGAGCTATGTGTTGTTGGTCGCACGAAGTACGAGGAGCTATGTGTTGTTGGTCGTACGGGGTACGAGAAGATATGTGTTGTTGGTTGCATGCTGTACAACGGGTCGATATGTGAGGCGATGCGTGTTATGTGGCTATGAGAATGGTTATGTGTCGTCGGTTGCACGGAGTGTAGCAAGTCGCGAATCGTTCGTTGCATCAGTGCAACGAGTCGATATGGTATGATGCGTATTGTATGGCTATGCGGATGGATAGCGATATGTTGCACAGGATTGAGTAAAGACCTTAAGTATCGAGAATGAGTTGTTGCACGAGTTGCAACGAGAGAGATTGGAAGATCGTGGATGCGATAGTAACAAGTCGAGTTGGTCGCTAAGTCGAGTTCGAGTAGGCGAACGTTTATGTTGGCCGTATGTCGCGTTGAGCTTTGAATAAGCAAACATTGCGTGTGCGATCGATATGATTGCCAAGATACGGTTAAATGGAATGTGTGTCAAACTTGAGCGAACGCTAGAGCTGGGATCGGAAGGATCGCCATACGGGATAGTTGATTGGAAGATATGTGTCGGACCTATGCGGAGTGTTATGTCGAGTAATGACTTGATTTCGAGTGGTATATGAAATACCAATTATGAGATAAGTGTAGCGAAGTATTGTGTCGATAGCGATAGGCTCGATCCTGAGTAGTATATGGAATACCACTTAGCGATAGCTATATTAAGCCGCCGGGTGACTTGCGATAGATTTTGTCGAGACAATTTTGTTGTTACGATAGGTTTGTCCGCAACGGATGGAGTAATACCGAGACTTGAGTGGGAATGATTTGATAGGAATCGATGCTAGTATGCTTCGATGAATTAAGTTGAATAAGTATGTACGGAGTCGTACCTACGGAGGATACGTCGGATGAGGATTCATTAAGTATAAGTCGAACGATAGATGGAGCATATGCGAATGAATGTTACATTGAGGAAATGGTCGACTCGGTCGAATTTACGTTGAGTAGGTACGAAGAAATCGTACGAACGAATTTGAGTTAGCGCGAGGAGTCGGTAGCACAATTTGGAAGTACAAGTTAGGGATATGAGAATGGATCTTGATAAGTGCGAGACTTGATTCGTATTCGAGTTCGGATAATGGCAATGATTGCAACAGGTTTGAGCTTATGAGAGAGGAAGATGTTCAAGTTATGCATATCAACGATGGTATTGAGGCGTATCAAAGACGATATGCAATAACTCGGGGATACGCTGTTCGAATAAACGAAAATTATGTTGAGCATTGTTGTTGGATGAATAAGATGCAAGTTAAGTTGATGGCAGTTTGGATGATAACGGTAGGAACGCTTCGGAGAATTTGAGAGTCGATGGATATTGCTTGGATTAAAATGAAAGTGTCTGGATTGCTTCGCGGATCACCACTATGTTGACATTCTTGTCTTGAGCGAGCGCAACACCAGCTTCGCACATGCGTCACGTCAAATTAGAACGATCATTCCGCGTGAGCGCTGGTATGGTGATTCATCCAGCGGGGATGATCGAACTTACGAGGCGTGGCAAATTTGATATGGACTTATGGTTTGATGCGAAAGTTGTTCGAAGAGTATGGAATGTGTCAAACTATGATCACGGATAGGTAAACTCGAACCTTAGGCGAGTAGATGTCATACGATTAGCAAGATAGTTGACGGTAATGCATGAGTGATTCGAGTAGTAACGGCGCACAAGCGCATGAGTCATTTGAGTAGCAACGGCGCATCAGTTGCGCGGGAATGGATAAATTATGGATTGGTATGTCGGATTGGGTAAAGTCCCATAGGAATTGTCGGGAAATGATTTGGCTCCGTAATAGGATATAGCATGGTTCGTTGTAACTGTCCCTCGTTGATGATCTTCAATTATCGAGCGTAGTTTCGGGGCAGATGACCCTAGAAGACTTGACCGCCAAATCAAGTGAATGTTGAAGTCCCATAGGATGACCCTAAAGAAGTCGCGTAAGAAAGTTCGTCCAGGATGAAGATGGTGTAGTACATGTTGAGGATAAGTCTAAGCGAGTGAGTATTGTGTTTCGAAAGTTAGCGAGTAACCGTCGACTAGAACGATATGGTTAGAAAGTCTATGATCGATCGAATGGATACGTGGATAGACTGGGTTAGTCGATGATCGAGTATATGTTGAGAAACGTGCCTAGTATAGTGACGCGGTAAGGCGATTGCAAGAATTCTGTAATGCGCGAGGGCGACGGATAGTAGAACGACCCTAAGAGTTGTGTCGTAGATCGGTTTGAAACAACGGTTAGGCTATGTGTGTTGAGCGCACGATTTATATTACGAAACGAACGGGTTGGGATTGATTTGAGAATTGAGTAAAGGATTCGTACTCGGTCGAGTATCGGAGATAGGCGTAACGTAAGAGACCTTGGGTCAGAAAGATTGTTGCCTTTGAGCATCGTAGACTCAAGTTGACCTCTTGTGTCGGGAGAGATTAAGCACAATGCCTGGATAAGTTACCTAGCGGGGGTAGCCCCAGACGCGATACGTATATGGTTCGAAAATATGGATCGTATTGGGATAGTTGTGTGCGAGACTTAGTACGGATTGTAGGCAAAGGAATTTGAGACATGTGGACATAGTCCATGTCGTAGAGGCCAAGTGTTATGAATGATTGGATGAAAGACTTGAGTTATGTGAGAGATAGGCAAACGGTTGGGGAATAGGCGTTGCGGAGAATTGTTGCGATCTGATGCGCAATGACTTGATGCAATACGAGTGTTATGTGGTCAGCGAGAGATTTATGAGATTGAAGTAACAGTTTTGAGTTAAGTTATATGCAGAGATGTTTGGAAGATGATCACGTGTTATGGGATGATGCATACGAGAAGTATTTTGAGAATAGACGCTAAGATTTGACTAAGTCGAGTACGAAATGATTGGTGCTTGAGAAATTTAAGTTGAGCTCGTTAGTTGTCCCGATATCCTACAACTGAGCTTGGCTGAAATGCATATATTGGTGGGACGCCTAAAATATGTGTATGATCCAAACTAAGTTGTATGATTTCAACGATAGTAGCACGAGATCGTGAGGCGATCTATGCGAGGTACTTGGATTAAGTGTTGGTTTCGGTTCGAGGACGAACCTGATTTTGAGTGGTATATTATGTAATATCCCGCTACGCTCGGTGCATTATGATGAGTCGTTGACTCGAAGAGTTGCGTTGACCCGATGAGGTATCGATACGAATCGATGCAAGTGTTACGTTGGCCAAAGGTAAGCTTTGAGTCGGTTGGAATCTATGAATCGAATCGATGCAAAGTATAAGTCCCGTTGAGCAAGTGCTGATTTTAGTTGATCTGGTGTGCAGGCTATGCCTTTATGCTGGATTACGGATCGTGGTATGGGCGCGATAGGCCAAATCAACCGAGTAGTTCAAAGGAATGGCTAAGTCCGGGAGTTAGCTATGCGATCGAGTTATGGAAGCGAGACGCTTCAATCGGCGAAGCGGCAAGACGTATCGGCTTAAGGTGGGCGGGTTCTTGACTCTCTCTTCCTATTCCTTCATGTCTAATAAAATGTATTATGGTATGCGTAAGATGTTATCGAGTTAGCGAGCGCGGCTCGGTGACGGATTATGGGTCTAACTATGCGTTGAACACTAAGGTAGAACATTGAACAATAAAACAATTGAGGCGACGTGCATCGAGTGCACGGGTCGCGGTAGGGCAATGATGGTAGAACATTGAAACATGATAATGAGATGTGCATCACGTGCACGGCTCCGAGAACATTGAACACTAGGCGTAGAACATTGAATACGTTGTTGAGCGTGCCTTCGGGCACTTATGTTACGAAAAGACTAAGTGATACAGAATTATGCTATAAGAATAACTTACGAATGGTACACGTTGAATACGAGTATGAGATGACTAAGCCGTTGGGCGTCGTGCATCAATATGGATGTGTTGGGGCATAACGCCGACGGAGCTCCCCATATGAATGGTGGATTATGTTTATGGCACGGGAAACCGTTTATGGCACGAGAAACCGTTTATGGAACACGGATTTGGTTGGATTATTATGTGTGTTTGCTATGGCACGTATTGCATGGTCAATGGACTCGGATGGCCCGTACACGGGTACGGCTTCCCTCGAACGGTTACGCCGGGGCGCCGGGACCGTTCGTCCTAGGAGGGAATTATGTGTGGTATTTATGGTGCATAACATACGGACAGATTGCGACCGTCCAGTGTTGTGATAAGCTATGATATCCGTAAGTTTGGGATCCTTCGGATACTGGGCTAGCAACCCATATCGAAGCGATTGTAGGCTTACACATAAGAGATGCCAAGTCCATTACGGTACGAAACACCGTGACCTTCATATAGATAGGGCCGGTGGGCTGAGATGAGAGCTGGGTGCAGGCGCAGGGCCTGCCACCCATTATGCATATGTTTACGTTTATGATTGGTTGGTTGCGAGAATCGTATGATTGCTTATGTTAAGTTCTAACCCGTGCAGGCGTGGCAATATGGGACGGGATGTGCACGATTACTATATTTATGTTCAGATTATGTCTAACTGTATCTGCTGCAGGAACACGGTATCGGACACATGATGATAAGTATGTATGCATGAGTATTGACATGAAACTGATCCTAAGGCTAAATAGAAAGATCACAAATTAAGATGCATGTTCACTAAATAAATTGAGTGTTTGGTTTGGGTGCGAGCGGGTCATGATCAGTGCGAAGCGAGGACGAAAGCACTAATCCCCCACTAGTTTATGTGCAGGTCAGGTTATGATCGGCTCGGGGCGGAGCTTGGCTTGGACGTGCCGAGGCATGGAGTCTTTGGCGTTCAAGAGGAGCTTCCGCATATGCGTTCGGACTTGCGACATGGAGATGTTCGGCCGAAGACTACTTGGTGGCTATATAGAGGCATAATGTATTAAACAATGTAATCCTTTGTGAGCTAGAGAGATCATGAGCGTTGTAGCCAATTGGTATATTAAGTTGGGCTATTCAGAGCCTTTGTAACCTTCAGTTCATTATGAATAAAAGAGATTCTTATTGTATTCCTTGTTTCCTTCCGCTGCTTATGTTACGAATTTGAGATAATCCCTATGTGAATCGTTATCTTGCCTTGCACGAGCGCAACTCCAGGCTCGTGCGGCATCACGCCCCAGCGAGGACGATGATTCGGGTAAAATCTAGCGAGGACGAGCGATTTCCCGGATCGGGGCATGATAGTAAATACTATGACTAACAGTATAAAGGTACCTGTACAGTATATACACTCCGAGTGGAGGTGACATAGCAATACAGTCTCAATCACAGAATAAAACTAAGGTAGATAGAGCAGAAGGATAATATATGATATATGAAAAAGAATAAGTCCAGTGTCCAATACAAGCCCAGATTTATACAACATCACAGGGTCTCAAAATATAATATAGGAGCTACAGTCTGATAAAGCTAGCTGGATCGCAGTCCAGTCAAACCTAGCTAATCTACACTACTCTGGAAGTACAAAATCTAGTGGCTCTACTATACGGCCACGGTCCTGGACTACTCCATTTGACTCGAGCCCATAATAGGTCGAGCAGTCTGCCTCAGAGTCATTTGTAATATATCATAACAGTATCCTGTCAGGAAAATAAGCAAGTACAAGCACTAACAGCAGTTCCATGTGAATTAACAAATTCTATAAGAGACAGTATAATGAAATACAGGACAAAGATATATGAAGACTTGGGAACCGTTCGAAAGCTGAGTTACAACCCTTAAACCAAACAAGGACCGGGGTTGTAACCCTTCTCCCGAGCAGAACTTAGTCTCCAAATCAAGGTACATCATAGAGGCATGTAAAACATGTGAGTAACTGAATATCATAACATGGTGAAAAAATACTGAATGTAGAACAGAGCAGGATATATGATAAGATAAAGTAAATATAAAATGTGCCTTGAATTATTAAAGCGTTATGTGATCGGCAAGGGAAACATGATAGGGTTATCCACTTGGCCCGGCAATCCGCGGTGACCTCAACGGAAAGTCATGCCGGCCAACCTGGATAACATGGACATGGAGGTATCTGCTACACCCTACGTGAGGTGAGGGTGGCGCAAGCAAAATAGTGACATAGGGCTTTGATCACATAACCCCTAATAATTCCCCATCCCCGAGTAGTATAATGGACCTGGACATGACACGTCATGACACGGGATTCCCTAAGAGGATAGCTACTCCCTCTCAGGAATCGGTGTCTATACAAGTACAGGGAATAAGACAGGAAATGTACATATATACCAAGAAAATCCAGGAACAACATCTCATGTCATGATCCAACGTATACTAGTCCGTGAACTATCGTGACTGGAATCAAGTAAGACACTACAACTGAATCGGATATAGCAGATATCAAGACAATAAAAACTATTAGTGAATGTACTCGCCTGCTGTCCTGAGCTGTAGGGTATATCAATGCTCAGAGCGGTAATCAGAAACCTAAAGATGAGATACTGTATGTTAATTTAGGTTTAAACAAGTTTAAGAATGATTCACAATAAATGATATAAAATCTAGGTCAAACTAGGTCTCACTGAGTCATACTAAGTCCTATCAAGTCAAATCTAGGTCAAATCAAGTTATATCAAGTCAATCTAAGTCAGACCAAGTCAACCCTAGGTCATACCAGTCATCACAGGTCAAAACAAGTCGAAGAAAGTCAAACGGGGTCAAGAGTTGACCCACAGTTGACTTTTGGTCAACTGGTCAACCCTGGTCAACTCTAGGTCAACCCTAGGTCAAATTGGTCAAATGTTGACCAACAGTTGACTTTTGGTCAACTGGTCAACTCTAGTTTTGATTTGGTCAAATCTAGACAAAGTGTTGACTCACGGTTGACTTTTGGGTAAAAAGTCAACTCTGGGTCAACCGAGCCAAAATCGGTTCAAATATGACATTTGTAGGGTGTACCCAACAAGCCACCCAAGTTTCAAGTCAATCCGAATACCCGAACTCCGTATCTCGAAATTACCCGATTACCCCTTAACATTTACCCTTAAACGTTCTAACTTGACGCCAAGTGGCTTTCCCTTAGGAATTCCACTCCGTGCTTCCTAGGGTAGTAGGGTACTAGCCTATACAACCATTACCTACCAAGTTTTCTAGGGTAAGTGGACATCCAGTCCATCTTACGGTCCGTATCGCCCGTTTACCCGTTATCTTGAATATTTCAAGATACGGGATGGTGTGGTGCGATACCGTCTCCCCGAACCCACACGCAACCCCGATTCCAACTCCGAAGCCTACCCACAAAATCTAAATCACATTATCTAAGTCCCCTCCAAGTTTCAACGCGTTCCGAATTACGGAACTCAATTTCACCCCTTAACCAAAATCCTACTTAACATTCACTCACTCACTCAAACCCATTTTTCACACTCACTTAGGACCAACTTAGGGGACTATTCTAGTGGATTTATTAGGGGTATATAGAGCTATATATAGGGGCATATATATGTATATATATATAGGTATATAGTGGGGGATTTTAGGGGCTAAACGGGGTGGTTTGGAGGGTGCTCTGCTGCTCCTACTGCTGCAAACTGCTGCTGCTATTGCAGCTTGCTGCTGCTGCTACTACTGCTGTTTTGCTGCTGTTGTAGGGGGGGAAAAACAGCAGCCCTATCCCCCCCTTGGCTGCTATGGTGGCCTCCCTCTTCCCCTTCACTTCTCTCACTCATTCTCCCTCTATTTCCCTCTCTAAACTCTCAATCTCTTCTAATTCCTCTCTATCACTCTCACATATATATATATATATATATATATATATATATATATATATATATATATATATATATATATATATATATATATATATATATATATATCACTCACATATATTTCCTCATTCCCTTCCCTCTCTACACATACCAATACACACACATATATACACATGACCACACACACATATATATATATATATATCTATACATATCTATATATATATATAAATGTATATATATATATATATAGACAAACACACACTTATATGTATCTATATATATATATAGACACTCACACACACACATGGACACACACTCTCACATGGACACACTCTCAAGACACAACTATCACTCTCCCCTACACACACACAAATATATGTATATGGACACACACACACACACTAAATAAATGAAGTTAAGAGTGCCTAACCACTTAGAGGCCAAATCTAATTTATTCTAAAGTGTCCAAATTTGGGGAAAACTCAAGGACACGGTCACAAACTCTAACTTCTCCTAGGACACTCCAAACGGACTCAAACTCGACACAACTAAGGACACAACTATGGAAATCAAATCCTACATGGTTCAAACTATTTATCATGATGAAGGGAATAAGTTAGAGAATAGGTTATACCTATCGGGAGATGGATTCCCGATTCGAAAGTCCTCCGACACGGCTCCGACACAACGAATTGTTTAGGACACACCCTTACACTTCTTGCTCCCAAAAGCTTGGAGAAGCTTCACTTGGGGAAGAGGAAGAGTTGGATGGAAGAATATTGGAGAAAAATGAATTATTTTGAGATGATTTCTAGGGAAAACCTATTCTAACTTTTGAGAAAAGCTTGGAGAAGAAGAAGAAGAAGAAAATGGTGATATTTTGAAGTGGAGAAGAAGAATAAATGGGGAGGGGATGGCTGGTCATAAAGGGAAGGGTTGGGGCACTTGAAATTACAAGTTTGCCCCTCCCTTAACTTCTATGCTAAGTTAAGTCCAAATTTGGTTTTGTGGGTTAGCTAAAATTAAATAAAAATCATAATTAAACTTAATTACTCATGGGGGACTAGTCCAAACTCCTAAACCTAAAAGTTTAGTGTGGTGGGCCATGGTTAAATAATATGCTAATTACGACTCAAGTCGAAATTTACCGGGGTCCCGAATTAACTCGGAATGCGATGAAATTCGAACCCGACTCCTATAATAATTAAATATTAATATTCATGAAATAAAATTCTCAAAAATATTATAAAATAGAAAATTACCATTTTACCCCTAACTTGGAAAAGTGAGGGTGACATGCACGGCATCACGTCCCGACCCGTGGGGATCGATTTATATCGAGTCAAGGCGATGGCGACCGATTCGGCGAGTCGGGGCATGACAAGTTGGTATCAGAGCACGGTTCACACCTCGGACCTTTTAAAATACTTTTTTTTAGATGATGCCGTTGCAATTTTTCAAAAACTATGCTTTTCGACATATGCGACCTGAAATAATCGTTCCATACATATAAGCCCGTAGATATTTTGAGAATACTAATGGGTTTGCTCAATTTTGTAGAAATGACGGAAAGACTGGGTGTCCCTGCTGTCAACGCCACATTGATTAGCACGGATAGCACCGAAGGCGCGACGCCTAGCGAATCTGCTATGGAGCGACTACTACGCCTCATGGAACTCCAACAACGCCAGTCAGAGATGCAGCAACGACAGCTGTAAGAACAGATCCAGACCCAAATCAGCGCCCAACAAAAGCAAATGGAGGCCCTGACCCGGATCGTGAGCACCATAGCGACTCAACAGAACTCGACGACCGTCATGTCTGAAGAAGAAGTGCAACCCGTAAAGACAAAACATATGTCTTCCTCCTCCCTGCTCAAGATGACCAAGTTCAAGAAGATGAACCCACCTGAATTCAACGGTCGAACAGAGCCTGACGAAGTCATGGGATGGCTAGTGAAGATTGAGGGTCTTTTCAATCTCCTCAGCATCAAGGGGTCCAAGAGAGTCGGGTGCGCAGCGTTGCAGCTCAACTTGAGGGCCTACGACTGGTGGGAGGCGAAGAAACAGGAACTCCAAGAGGCCAACCCCAACGTTAAGATCTCGTGGGAGACGTTCAAACTGGCCTTCCTCGAGCAATACATCCCTCGTGCCCTTCGTCGACAGAAGGAAGAGGAATTCATGTCCTTGAAGCAAGGAAACTTTTCCGTTGAAGATTACGATGCAAAGTTCGCGAAGCTTGCGAAGTTTGCCGGGGCCTTTCTGCCGAACACGGAGGCTTGCTGCGAGCGCTTCCAGCAAGGCCTGAATGATGATTTGCGTCGGGACGTCATGAACCAGAGATGCCAGACGTACAGGGAATCATATAACGCCGCCCTTGATAGTGAGCGGATCTTCGGTCGAGCGTCGCAGAAGGGCTGATCAAGCATCCGCAACAACTTCAACAAGCGTCCTCACGACGTGGGAGGATCTGGTGCGCCAAAGCGTCAGAACACGTCCGAGTATCGGGGGCCTCACCCAGGCGTACGGTGCCATCGCTGCGGCAAGATAGGACATCTGGCGATCGATTGCCGAGGGGGATGCTTCAAGTGTGGCCAGCTAGGTCACAAGGCAGTAGATTGTCGCATGGGGAGGACGAACCAACATCTACCAAGGGACGTCCAAAACCAGAACAGGGTGCCTCCCGTCCATGGCGCAAACGCGGTGCCCGTGAACCCACAAAATTGCCAAGGGGCGCAAGACCGAGTCTACGCACTGACTCGGGACGAAGCTTTTGCGTCCGATACTGTCGTGACAGGTATACTACTCTATAAAAATGTGCCTGGTAGAGTATTGTTCGATTCGGGTGCTACGCATAGTTTCATATCTGCCGACTTTGTAAAAGAGAATGAACTACCTATGCAACTTTTAGATATGAATCTTAGCGTTAGCACTCCATCAGGAGTAGATATGTCTGCCACTCAAATTTGTAGGGATGGTTATATCTGCATCGGAGGAAGGAATCTATCCTTGGAAGTTATCGTCCTCGACGTCAAGGAGTACGATATAATCCTCGGCATAGATTGGTTGGGTGCATGCCACGCAACGATCGAGTGCGCGGAGAAGAGAGTTGTGTTTCACCTTCCGGGAGAAACCGAGTTCTCCTATTCGTACGGAGCAGCATCAAAGGCAGCAATGATGATATCGGCAATTTCGACAAGGCGTATGTTGCATTCTGGGTGCAGCGGGTACCTAGCATCAGTTCGAGACACGAGAACGGAGATTGCAAGCTCGGTCCAGACTGAAGTCGTGGCAGAATTTCCTGATGTGTTCCCAGACGAGTTGCCATGGATGCCGCCGGACCGAGAGATAGAATTCAACATTGACACCTTTCCGGACACCCGACCGATATCCAAAGCACCCTATCGAATGGCGCCGGCAGAGCTGAAGGAACTGAAGGCACAACTACAAGAGTTGCTAGATCGCGGATATATTCGTCCTAGCGTCTCCCCGTGGGGTGCTCCAGTATTGTTTGTAAGGAAGAATGATGGGACGATGCGGCTGTGTATCGACTATCAAGAACTTAACAAAGCCACGGTGCGGAACAAGTACCCGTTGTCGAGGATAGATGATTTGTTTGACCAATTACAAGGGGCGACGGTATTTTTCAAGATTGATCTTCGCTCAGGCTACCATCATTTAAAGATCAAGTCCGAGGACGTGCCGAAGTCCGCCTTCCGAACTCGATATGGTCACTACGAATTTCTAGTCATGCCCTTCGGCTTGACCAACGCTTCTGCCGCGTTCATGGATCTAATGAACCGGGTGTTCCGACCGTTCATAGACAAATTTGTTGTCGTATTCATCGATGACATTCTCATATATTCGAAGAGCAAGGACGAGCACGTGGAACACTTGAAGACGGTGCTACAGACTCTGCGTGAACACCAACTTTATGACAAGCTAAGCAAGTACGAGTTCTGGATGAGTAGCGTGACGTTCCTTGGGTACGTTGTCTCAGATGAAGGCGTCACGGTGGACCCAAAGAAGATTAAAGCAATAGTCAAATGGAAGCGGCCTACCTCAGCAGGCGACATTCAAAGTTTTCTTGGCTTGGCAGGCTACTGCCATAGATTCGTAAAAGATTTCGCCAAAATTGCGTCGCCTCTGACTCGCCTCACCCAGAAGGGAGTCGCATTCGAGTGGAACGACGCCTGCGAATCGAGCTTCCAAGAGTTAAAGAAATGGCTCATCTCAGCGTCGATCCTTGCACTTCCGGACGGGCCAGAAGGGTTTCAAATATTTAGCGATGCATCGCGGACGGGTTTGGGATGCGTGCTTATGCAAAGGGATAAGGTGATTTCGTTTGCTTCGAGACAATTGAAGCAACACGAGAAGAATTATCCTACGCATGATCTGGAGTTAGCGGCCAGTGTGTTCGCGTTGAAGCTATGACGGCACTATCTTTATGGTGTAGCTTGCAGCATCTATACGGACCACAAGAGCCTCAAGTACATCTTCACTCAACGGGACCTGAACTTACGGCAGCGGCGTTGGCTCGAACTTATTAAAGACTACGATCTGACTATCGAGTACACGCCAGGTAAGGGAAACGTCGTAGCGGACGCTCTGAGTAGAATGTTCGTCGGGTGCTTGTCTATCAACCATAACATACAGCGAGACTTGGCAGAGATGGGTATCGAACTCCGAATCCGTTACCGTGGAGCACGATTGGCCCAATTGCACCTTGAGTCGAGCTTGCACAACAAGATAAGGACTGCACAGGAGGACGACCCATTTCTGAAGAAGATGCGCGAGCTGATTTCGACGGGAAAGGCGACCGACTTTGTGGTGGACGAGGACGGAATGACACGGATGAAGGGGAGGATATGCGTGCCGGACCATGCCGAACTTAGAAAGGAGATTCTGACGGAGGCCCATTATGCGAAGTACTCGTTGCACCCCGGGAGTACCAAAATGTATAAGGACCTGCGCATGACCTTTTGGTGGCACGGCATGAAGAAAGACGTAGCAACGTTTGTGTCACAGTGCATGACTTGTCAACGGGTGAAGGCCGAGCATCAAAGACCAGGCGAAGAGCTACAGAACCTCGACATTCCAGTATGGAAGTGGAACGACATCTCTATGGATTTCATCATGGGCCTTCCGAAGACGTCGTGGGGGAATGATGCGATTTGGGTCATTGTCGATCGTTTGACCAAATCTGCTCATTTTATCGCTATTAAAGCATCATGGAGCGTCGATCAGTTAGCTCAGATTTATCTCGACGAGATCGTCAGACTGCACGGGGTACCTGCCACAATCATTTCGGACAGAGACGGGCGATTCTTATCACGTTTCTGGACGAGTCTACAGGCGGCGCTGGGCACTAAGTTGAACCTTAGCTCCGCGTACCACCCGCAAACCGATGGCCAGACAGAAAGAGTGAATCAGATCCTGGAGGATATGCTACGTCTGTGCACGATAGATTTGAAGACTAGTTGGGACACGCACTTGCCGCTCGCGAAGTTCGCATACAACAACAGTTATCAATCGAGCATCAAAATGGCTCCCTACGAGGCTCTTTACGGGAGGAAGTGCCGATCTCCGATTTGCTGGGACGAAGTCGGGGAGCGACAGGTGCTCGGGCCAGAACTAGTCGAACAAGCCGTCGAGAAAGTCCGCATGATTCGAGATAGGCTCCGTATTGCTCAGAGTCGACAAAAGAGTTATGCAGATACTCGTCGACGACCGTTATAGTTCTTGGTTGGGGACCATGTGTTTCTGAAGGTGACGCTGATGTGGGGCGTCATGCGATTCGGGGTAAAAGGCAAGCTGAGTCCGAGATTCGTAGGGCCCTTCGAGATCCTCGAAAGAGTGGCGATCGTTGCTTACCGGTACCTCCTGCCCTGGCCGAAGTGCACGACGTCTTCCATGTCTCCCAACTTCGGAAGTACGTGTGTCACGACCCGTTACCCAAATTGTTGGGTCGGGCCGAGCCATGTCCAGCCTATGCTTGTTAAAGCATAGTAAGCTGTTCTAAGAATAGACTATAAAGGATCTAAGCTGCTAACAATTCTAATAACACATTTAAAGGTTCATCACAATACAACATCTATAAGCGAAGGTAACATAAGCACAGACTTAATAATATACTTCCAAAGTATCTAACTGGAGACAAAGTCCAGTATCCAAATATAAGTACAGACCAAAATCTAAGTCTCAAAACACATAAAAATATCTAAGCAAGGTTCCCCGCTGGGACCTCTTCTGGAGCTAAGGCCAGGTCCTCAAAATCAGTACCATAATATCAATCACATAGCATTTCCTTCTCGAAAAGTGAACCTACAACGTTATCCTGTCAGGACGGGAGCAAGTACAACCTCTACAACTAAAGTACTGAATATATAATGAAAGAGATGTACAACAAGAAACATGGTGTGATAAGTCTATAAAACAGGAAATACTGGAAAACATGGCCTCATGGTATAACTGGGATCACAGTATCATGGTAACATAGGGAACATGGCATATCATGGTTTAATTGGTTCTTTTTAGAAATGACAGCATATAGTTTAAAAGTTTAAAACTATAGTATGTACGTGAATCGGTCAATAGGTGAATAGGATGTACAGCGGTACATATCAAGTTTTCTGGCATGCACATACGTGCACGAACGGCATCGGTGTATATCCATACACAAATGCAGGATCATAACATGCGGCAAGGTCACATATAGAATGGCACCGAGGGCGGTAAGTACATACGGAGAAGGGGGTCATGTTCACGTACACTACTAACATTTTTCCCTTAACCCGTTATTTAAATATGTGAGAGATACAAGAACAGTAAAAATATGTGGGAGATACGAGAATGATATAAAGTATGTGAGAGATACTGGGAGCAGTATAAGCATGGCAGGTACTGGGAGCAGTATAAAATATGTGAATACTCAGAACAGTATATAGTATAGTAAAACATGTACTGAGAACCTGTAAGAAGCATGTGAAGATATAAGAACTGTCCTAAGCATAGCAGGTACTGTAAGTAATACAACATGCGAAGATTTAACTTGCTACCTCAAAGATCAGTATTTTAACAGGGTTAATACATGTTCTAGTATTAAAAGACAGTAAATGAGTTTGTAGATGTACTTGCATCGAGCAAAGCAATAATACTAGTACGAAGATATAGATGTCCAGTGTCCTGTCAATAATGATATACAAACTCAGTTCTAAGCTATGTTCAATAATACACTAGTGGTGTGACACGACTCCTAACTGGATACTAGCTAAGTGGGGACCTAGCATAAAAGTCTAATGTGGAGTGCCACTATACCCAAACTAATTTTCTAGAGTCTTTACACTAGTGCGGGGTGAGGTCCAATACTACAATAACTCAAATCAACACAAAACTTGCAAGTCGTAACTACTCAATAAATAAATCAAACTGTACACTAAGATCCAACAATTTTTGAGATAGACAAAAAGCTAAATTATATATAAAATAAAGTACCAGAATGATCCTTGTTAATTATAGAAATTTATACTAATTTTTCTGGGATTTATAAACCCTCATAAATATTTATTTAAAATCAGCAACCACAAATATATTGAAAATGAGTTCTGTTTTCCCATTTTTATAAAATACTAAAAGTACTTATTAAATACTGGAAAAATTATAATAAATTAGCTAAATTAATATAGTATTTAAATATAATTTTTCCCAGATTTTTACAGAAATTAAAATATATATAAAAATTCAAAAACAGAAAGTAACAATTTCTGAAAAAATAATTAATTACAAATTAAGGATAATACATAAGCAAAATCTACAGATATTGTCGGATGATAAAATAAATATCACCAACGTGTCCAGAACGGTCAAATTAGCTAGGATAGGGCAAAACGGTAATTTTGGGTCAAAATGATGTCCGCCGTTGGACACACTTTGCACCGAAAAATGTGTCGGGATAGAAGTCTACAAAACCTAGCAAATTATATGTCCACGAATCCAGAATGATGATACGAACCCAACGGTATGTCTGAAATGAAATTTCGATGTGCCGATCTCAAAATGATACGTTGACGCGGATACTTGAAATCTAGTTTGCACCGAAATACGTGCCAAAGCAAATGTCTTCAAAACTCAGCAAATTATATGTCAACGAGTCCAGAATGACGATACGAACTCAACGGTATATCCGGAATTGGATTCCGATGAGCCGATCTCAAAGTGACCCATTGACTCGAAAAATGGGACCCGCTTTGCACCGAAATGTGTGCCAGGGCCCACGTTCTCCAAATCAAGCAAACTTTATATGAAAACATGCCAGAACGATGCCACGAGTCTATTGGTGGTGTCAGAAATTGAATCCGGAGTCCCGGGTTCAAAAATAAAATTTTACAAGTACAAATTAAAGAATTCGGACGGTCAACTTTGGCGTCGAATTCGACCAACCGAACGTGCTTATAATGAAACGAAACTTAAAGGAGGCAGGAAGAGGGTTATACCAGCTGCGCACAGGAACTGGTAGCGCGCCAACCGGAGCTGCGACGGCGGAGTTACGAGCTGACGAAGTCGGCTCCACGAAACTGTCCAAAAATAGTTTAATTTAAAACGTCAACTTGGTGGCCAGTTTTGAGGTATCAAACGACGAAATTAACAGACAAAAATTGACAGGAGTGAAGATGGATATACCGAGATTGCGACGGAGCAAAAATTTTACCGATCCAATGGTCGGATCTCCCAAAAAATCTGTACGAAGTCGCTGTCCCGAGACGCGAATTTTGAAGTTTGAAATCGCGCGTCACGGCGGGATTTCGTGCAAAACGCACGAATAGCCTATGCGTCACGCCGGGGAGGATGGCGGTGGCCAGGGGGTGTTCGCCGGAGGTCGCCGGGGGTGTGGGGTTCTCGGGGTGGTACGGGCCGGCCACGTGGTGGCGCACGGCCACGCGGCAGCGCGCGTTTGCGTGCGCGCGTGCATGCCTGCGGCTGCTGCCACTGGCGCAGCTACTGCTGCGGCCGGCCGACCAGGGCGGCGGCGGCGCAGCACCAGGCACGGCGGGGGCGGCTGTGCGGGTGGTGGTGGTTTGAGTGGTGGTGCATGGTGGGTTGGTGATGGTGAAGGTGATGGTGGTGATGATATTAATTGTGAAGGTGGTGATGTTAGGATGATGATGGTGTTGAAGAGAATGGTGGTGGCTGTGGGTTGATGGAGAGAGTAGGGAGGAGAAGGAGGAGGTGGGTGGTTGCTCGGCTGTGGAGGGGGGTTCGGCCAGGGGGAGTCGGCTGTGGAGTGTGAGAGGGAGAGTGAGTTTAATATATTTGTGTGTGTGAGAGAGATTTAATATAAAAGGAGAGAGAGAGAGAGTGTAAGAATAGAGAGAGAGGAGATATTATTTGAAAGGGGGAGAGAGAGAGAGGTCGGCCACACAAGGAGGGAGGGTGTGAGCTGGTGTGTGGGGAGAGAGGGAGTGTAGGTGTAGGTGGAAAGTGAGAGAGAGATGTTTATATATATATATATATATATAAAATAAAAATAAAAATAAAAAATATATATATATATATATATATATATATATATAAAGAGAGATAGAGAAATATTTTTAAATAGGAAAAAAAAAGAGGAAAATTAAGTGGGGTACTTGGACAGTCATGAGAGGACAACGTGGAGCTTGGGTTCGGTTTCGGTCGAGCCGGGTCGGATCAAAATCGGACAGGGTGCAATAATTAAATTAAAAATGGGTATTTATAATCACAGGTAAATAAATAATATACGGGGACTCCAATAAATGGGACACAAGCGTCATGTGGGTAGTAGGCTTCATGTGGGCCACGTCCATACTTCGGGTTGACAGGTTGGATCGATGTCGGGTCCCAAAATTAAATTGGAAAATAAATCAGGTTTTACGGTAGAAAATAAATTGGCCTACATTGACCCGAAAATTGTGCGAAGGAAATGAAGCACAAAATAGAGTGTCTGAGTGGGACACGAAGGTCATGGGTGAAGAGCGTCTCTGTCACGACTCGGTCCCCAAATACTTGGGTCGAATCGGATCATGCCCAGCCTGCACCGTTGATGAGACGGCGGCAGTAAGCTGTAATCCATATGCAGGTGATCAACAACATTTGAAACTAAAATTGCCACAACATTTATTTAAACGATAATTTAAAACTTGTTCTTTTACAAGGATTCATAAACTTGAACAACAAAGAAACAACTAAACTCTCAAACTAAAGTAACATCTATGGAGACGCCACAACATCATCATCAGCTGGAAGTACCGCCGGGTACAAATCAGGATCATAATAGCTATTGATCAGCATCTCCAAGTCATCAGTAGTACCTACGGTTATCCAGTCAGGAAAGGAGCAAAGTACTATTCATGCAAATTTTAACAATTAAAATGACAATTAATATCATGCACTTTTAAACAGTTTTTAAAGATGAAACAGTTTTGAAATACAGTACAGTGATATGAATAGGTAATGAATATGACCGGATTGGGTTACAGTAGTATCCTAGCGATACGGTATGGCTTGTCCCCGTGTGAAGAGGGGAAAGCTAATACAGTCAGTTATCCTAATTTTGGATTTGGTCATATCCACTACTCTACTCCCCCAGTCCCCAACAGTACAGTCAATAATCCCGAAAGAGTCCGTGTTTGAACAGTGGTTTAAAATTGCAATGAAATGATTGTTAAAATAATCGTAAATCCACATAAATGTACTTGCCTTAAGTTTCTCAAGTTGGACGAGTTTGGTACTTCGGAATTTGAACAGTCACACTCTTCTTTGAAATCCTACATTCCGGAAATTATGTCTCAGAAACCACAACTCTAGAATCTAGTTACAATCTCTAGATTTTGTTTCCTAGTTAATTTTAATCTTGTATTAATCAACACAAACAAAACACGCTTTTCTAGTGAGTTACAATTTAGGAAATCCAATTTATGTTTTATTCCGGAAAACTTATTTTTATCAATTTATTGGGAAAAGATTAGTATTTTATATTTATACATTTAAATATATTTTTTTTCTTTAAGTGAGAAAATCATGAATTTCTAACTATTTAATTAATAATATATTAATTAATCCTACGTACTCACAATCCCAGAAAAATCCACAACTAATTTCCTACTTATTACAACTGACAAAATAAACAAATGAGCTTATGCTCTTACATTCCCAAGAATTAAAATAAGAGAAAATTTGTTAGTCTTGTAAATTTACCTACAAAATTACATAATAATAATAATAACTAATAATTAAGAATAAAATAGAATGAGTCTCAGAACTGGTCCAATCTTCATTTACAGCTACTCTGCCTCAACGTCCGGACAAACCGGTGCGTTTGCATTTCACTGGGGCCCATATACCAATAAGGTTGTCGCCCAAAAATAATATTATTTCCGAAAAATCATTTTAAAATCAAATAATCAAATTTTTATAGAAATTTCGGCAGCATTTCCTCTATTTTCGGGATAACCCAAAACTGGGAAATGTGCCGATCTTTCCTGTAAATAATCCCAATCCCCAAAGAAACAATTTTAATTTTGTTATAGCCAAAAATATTTTCACAGAATCATTTCCGAACTTATTCGGAAGATTCGAGAATATCCCAAAAAAAACCATCCTGGAAATACTCCACAACAGAACTTGTTTCTCGGAAAAATTAAACCAACTAACAGAATGATGAATCATAGTCCAAAACCATTAATTTTCAAAACTGAACCCACAGAACTGTTTCCGAAGGAGTCGGAAAAATCCGAAATCGAAAAGATCGCAAAGACCAAAAATCCACAACATACTAATTCCGAAGAAACTTCGGAAATGGTAACTAATCGAAACGTAACCAACAATCCGAATTCCCGAAGGAACCGGGGACCAGATTTTCATCATAGACCAAAATAGAGTACTATGGGACTATCCAGAGGTTACCGAAAACACGAAGGAATCCGAAGTGATGCCTCGGACTCGGAACACACGGAACCGCGTAACAGAACCGAAACCACGTCAGAAACTTACGGGATACAGCTCCTCGGAACAGTGCCACGCACACAGAAACACGGGACAGCAAAACGGAGACAGGGATCAACCGCGAAGAGCCGAAAAACGTGCCGGCGGAAGGCCGGGGCTAGAGGCGCGCGAGAGGGGTCGGCCGGAGGTGCGCCGGGAAGCCGCGCGGGTCGGGGGCTGCCGGGATCGGCCTGGCGGGTGGCCGGCCTGGTGCGCCGGTCGGGTGGCCCAGGATGGGCGGTGGAGCTCGGGTCGGACAGGGGCTCGGCCCAGCAGGGGATCGTCGGAAATTTGGTGAGGGATCTAGGGATTTGGAAGGAGGGGAAAGAAGAATGGTGTGGGAATAGTGGAGAAGTGGCCTTTAAATAGGAATAGAGGGGTTGGGGTTACCATTAGAGAAGGGGAAAAGCCACCATGTCTTGATGACCGGCCGGCGGAGGAAGTCGGAAAGGAACCGAAGAGACTTCGGTTTTGGAAAACCAAAGGCTTTCAACAGAGACTTGAGCCTAAAGCTAAAATGGTTTTTTATTCTCTTTCTGAAGGATAATATCCATTGTAAAACTTGGTTTATGGGTTATGGATAGGTGACTCTTAATGGGTTTGTATAAAAGGGTTTGGGCTTTGGCCATTTGGGAAATGGGCAGGAAGAATATGGGTTTGAATAGTTTGGTAAAAATAGCTTTGGGCCTAGAAAAATTATGAATAATTCTCTTGGAATATTTTTTTTTTAAAACTCTACAATTAAAATACAATAATTTTAGTCTCAAAGGGTTTCGAACCGGATTCGGGTTGCGGGTCCGGGCCAAACAAGCAAAAGTCCTAGTTAAATATTTTGAAAAATAATTTTACACTTAATAATATAACACTTCACAAATTTAACAAAAAATTTATTTTTTTGACAATTTCTATTCAACCACAATAATGATAAAAATATAATTCCTAAAATATTACTGAAAAATACGGGTTTCACAACCTTCCCTCCTTAGAAAATTTTGTCCTCGAAATTTAAAGATGGGGTAGAACAGGATTTCCGTAATTCAAACAGGCACGAGTATGGTGTTCATAATTCAGGTTCAAACAATAAGAATTTCCAAAGTAGTCATTGATGTGACGGTTTTAGGGACGAGTTTTTATTATGATTTCATCCATGCAGAAAAAAAAAATACAGAAGCGAACCAAAGTACACAAGGTTGATCAGACCATCATGCACCGGTTCTGATTAGACAATATATTAATGGGTGCACCCAATAAAATACTGTCATGATCAAGCTTGATAAAGAGATAGCTTGCAAAACTAGGCTGACTTAGCAGCATCAGTCAAGTTTAGAACGAAAAGATAAGAAGTAGGAGTTTAAATGATGGCTCAAATTCTGATCTTCTTCTCACCTCTGACTACGTTTGCAACTGGTTTCTCTGGCACTGAAAGGTTGATTCCAATCTTCAGCTCTGAATTATACAATATGGGACTCGGATCCGGAATGTAGCGTCTGAGCTGGCTCAACTTTCCTGCTATGCTAACACTGATCGTTCCTCTGGTAGGAGAAAATCTTCACAAAAGATGCTATCTCCTTCTTCAAAACTCCACTGATTGACGATGCTAACTTGGTAGTTGTTGTAAGGAAACTCTACAAATTTTAAATGATCTTCTCCAAGACCCTCCAATTTCCAAAACACAAGATCTAACATATCTTCAAGCGTCTGGATTATCTTCTTTGATTGTCCGCCGGTTTGTACTCCACAAATCCGGTAGGGGTGCCTCTCGTACAATGCTGCCAACTTCTCGGTGAATAAACTAACCTTGAAGGGAATAACGTGTGCTGACTTAGTCAGTCGGTCCACTATAATCCAATTGGTGCCCTTCCCTCCTTGCGAACAAGGCAATCCTTACTCAAAGTTCATTATTATATGCTTCTACTTCCACTCCGAATTGTCCAGCGGCTGCAACAAACTTGTTGTTCTCTTGCTAAATTCTTCATGTTGACAAATTTACATCTAAACCCATACCTAGAATTGTCCTTCTTCATTCCATAGCACCAATCAATGGAGGCATATTCCGATACATCTTATTAGTTCCAGGATGTATAGAATACTGCGACTGGTGCGCTTCCTTCATCAGTTCGTTCTTCAGTTCGCCAGATGGTACACAAAGCCTCGTACCATTCTTTAAAGCTCCATCGCTGGCGATGGAGAAACCCTCAAGTGTTCCTGCCAACACTTGATCTCTAAGCCTGCAAAGTGCCTCGTTTTTGAAACTACGTCCTCTCTTGATTTTGTCCCTCAGCCTCGAACTTCATCAATACCGAATCAGCATCCAGCTCCGTCCTTCAATCTCCAGGCAGTATGATCTCCAGTCCAAGCTTTTCGACATCTTTTAGCAGGTACCGCTCCTTGGTCAAAACATCACCATAGGATATCGACTGAATGTATCAGCGACCACATTTGTCTTACCTGAATGGTATTGCAGGTCGATGTTGAAATCCTTCATCAGCTTCAACCATCTTCTTTGTCTAACGTTCAACTCTTTCTGAGTGAAGACATATTTCAGACTTTTTGTAGTCCTTATATTTTCACTCCCGTTCTATAAAGATAATGCTTCCATAGCTTCAAAGCAAAGATAATTATAGCAAGTTCCAAATTATGTGTGGGATAGTTCTTCTCATGAGTCCGTAATTGCCTAGATATGTAAGCAATTATTTTTTTCATGTCGTTGAAGAACACAACCCAGTCCTTTTTCGGAGACATTACTGTAGATTAAGAAATCACCGATTCCTGCGGGTAGCGCAAGGATTGGTGCAGTGATAAGCCTCTTCTTAAGCTCCTTAAATGCCGTCTGGCAATTCTCTGTCCAGATGAACTCTTCATTCTTCCGAGTGAGCTTCTTCATCGATTCAGCAATCTTGGCGAAATTCTTCACCAATTTCTAGTAGTAGCCAGCTAATCCAACGTAACTTCAGCAATTGAACTTGGGGTAGTCCATTTCTCAATCTTCCTTCTCTTGAGACAACATGACCAAAAATTCACCTTGTCTAAGAAAATTCACTTTTAGATAGCTTACCATAAAACTTCTTCTTCTTTAAAGTTCCCATAACTTTACTCAGGTACTCTTCATGCTCTTCTTAAGTCTTTGAGTATATCAGAATGTCATCTATGGAGAAGTCAACGAACTAATTCAAATACTCATGAAAGACTCTGTTCATGAGATTCATGAACACAGCAGGAGCATTCATCAGTCCAAACGACATGACCAAAAATTCAAACTACCCATACTTGGTGTTGAACGTCGTCTTGAGATTGTCCTCCTTCCTGACCTCGATCTGATGGCAGTCAGATCTTAAGTCAATCTTCGGGAACACCTTAACTCCACTCAATTTGATCAAACAGATCATCTATCTGAGAAAAAGTACTTATTCTTTAGTGCCCGATAGTCGACACACATCCGTATTGTTCCATCCTTTTTGGACACAAACAAGACAGGTGCTCCCTAGGGTGAAGCTCTATTTTGAAAGAATTCTAAGGTCTTTAGTTCATTGATCTGTTCCTTCATCTTCTGGGCCTCCTTCAGGTTGATTCTATAGCATCCCTTAGAAATAGGGAAAGAGCCGGGTACTAGGTTAATGGTGAAATCTAGGTTTTCTATCTAGGGTAATCCGGAAAGACTATCAGAAAGCATCTATCATAAAGATGTAACTAAGAATTTTATTCATATAAGAGAATTACAACAAGACTCTCATAATTGTTCTAAGGATATCCTGTTACAACTTCTTAATAGATATTGCTACTCAACAGTCCTAGGTTCTATTCTTCATGGCTCTGGCTCTTGCATGAGCAGTCTCCCACTGCTACATCTTCTATGATCCTTGAGTCTGCTTCATGCCTTCCTGCAGTGGGTGTAGTAGGCACGGTCTGCTGGATAGGAAGAGAGTCCTTAGGTTGCGGCATAACAGGTGATGCTGAGATAGATGCTCTGGTTTGATGGAAAAGTAAGGGGCAATTCTTTACCCGATGTTCAGCAGATCCACACACCAAACATTGCCCCAATCTTTTGCGACAAACATTGGCTTGGTGACCAGGCCTTTTACAGTAGTCACAAACCAATAGCTTCTTATGGTATGACTGCCGGATAGGGCCCAAATATCTTCTAAATTCAGGGATATCCCTCCTAGGACGAGGTTCCGCTCCAACTTGGTTTAGGATAGCTAAGGTTACATCGTTGACGTTCTTCATGACTTCTCTCGTGATATCCATCTGTTCCTGCTGGGCTTCAGCTTGAGCTTTCTGGTACTCCAGGATTTCTTGAAATAGGGCAACTATCGCTGGTACTGGTAGGGTAACCAGAGTGGGTACTTCCCCAAGAAAAGGCAATTTAGTTTAAGAAGTGGTAGAATTTGACAGTGTAGTGAAAACTTCACTGGATGAATTGTGGGGACGATCAATCAGCTGGTGGGATGTAAAGCTCGGACTTGGTTGAAGAGGTGTAGTGTGATCCAGAGATGACACCTCATCGCCAGCAGAGTTAGTTTTGTCAATGGTCATACACTGGAAGGTTTAGGATGCAAACATAAGCAAGGTATCCTACCAGTCTATAATCAAGCAAAAATATTTATCATATATATATATCGGTCCTATATTGTGGCAATTTGATGTTCTAGTGTTCTAATTGTTTCTAAGTTGATTCTCCTAAGTTGTTGATTCAGACCTGTATGGGCCATCACTAAAAACATGTCACGACCCGGTCCCCAAATACTTGGGTCGAATCGGATCATGTCCAGTCTGCACCGTTGATGAGACGGCGGCAGTAAGCTGTAATCCATATGCAGGTGATCAACAACATTTGAAACTAAAATTGCCACAACATTTATTTAAACGATAATTTAAAACTTGTTCTTTTACAAGGATTCATAAACTTGAACAACAAAGAAACAACTAAACTCTCAAACTAAAGTAACATCTATGGAGACGCCACAACATCATCATCAGCTAGAAGTACCGCCGGGTACAAATCAGGATCATAATAGCTATTGATCAGCATCTCCAAGTCATCAGTAGTACCTACGGTTATCCAGTCAGGAAAGGAGCAAAGTACTATTCATGCAAATTTTAACAATTAAAATGATAATTAATATCATGCACTTTTAAACAGTTTTCAAAGATGAAACAGTTTTGAAATACAGTACAGTGATATGAATAGGTAATGAATATGACCGGATTGGGTTACAGTAGTATCCTAGCGATACGGTATGGCTTGTCCCCGTGTGAAGAGGGGAAAGCTAATACAGTCAGTTATCCTAATTTTGGATTTGGTCATATCCACTACTCTACTCCCCCAGTCTCCAACAGTACAGTCAATACTCCCGAAAGAGTCCGTGTTTGAACAGTGGTTTAAAATTGTAATGAAATGATTGTTAAAATAATCGTAAATCCACATAAATGTACTTGCCTTAAGTTTCTCAAGTTGGACGAGTTTGGTACTTCGAAATTTGAACAGTCATACTCTTCTTTGAAATCCTACATTCCGGAAATTATGTCTCAGAAACCACAACTCTAGAATCTAGTTACAATCTCTAGATTTTGTTTCCTAGTTAATTTTAATCTTGTATTAATCAACACAAACAAAACACGCTTTTCTAGTGAGTTACAATTTAGGAAATCCAATTTATGTTTTATTCCGAAAAACTTGTTTTTATCAATTTATTGGGAAAAGATTAGTATTTTATATTTATACATTTAAATATATTTTTCTTTTCTTTAAGTGAGAAAATCATGAATTTCTAACTATTTAATTAATAATATATTAATTAATCCTACGTACTCACAATCCCAGAAAAATCCACAACTAATTTCCTACTTATTACAACTTACAAAATAAACAAATGAGCTTATGCTCTTACATTCCCAAGAATTAAAATAAGAGAAAATTTGTTAGTCTTGTAAATTTACCTACAAAATTACATAATAATAATAATAACTAATAATTAAGAATAAAATAGAATGAGTCTCAGAACTGGTCCAATCTACATTTACAGCTACTCTGCCTCAACGTCCGGACAAATCGGTGCGTTTGCATTTCACTGGGGCCCATATACCAATAAGGTTGTCGCCCAAAAATAATATTATTTCCGAAAAATCATTTTAAAATCATATAATCAAATTTTTATAGAAATTTCGGCAGCATTTCCTCTATTTTCGGGATAACCCAAAACTGGGAAATGCGCCGATCTTTCCTGTAAATAATCCCAATCCCCAAAGAAACAATTTTAATTTTGTTATAGCCAAAAATATTTTCACAGAATCATTTCCGAACTTATTCGGAAGATTCAAAAATATCCCAAAAAAAACCATCCTGGAAATACTCCACAACAGAACTTGTTTCTCGGAAAAATTAAACCAACTAACAGAATGATGAATCATAGTCCAAAACCATTAATTTTCAAAACTGAACCCACAGAACTGTTTCCGAAGGAGTCGGAAAAATCCGAAATCGAAAAGATCGCAAAGACCAAAAATCCACAGCATACTAATTCCGAAGAAACTTCGGAAATGGTAACTAATCGAAACGTAACCAACAATCCGAATTCCCGAAGGAACCGGGGACCAGATTTTCATCATAGACCAAAATAGAGTACTATGGGACTATCCAGAGGTTACCGAAAACACGAAGGAATCCGAAGTGATGCCTCGGACTCGGAACACACGGAACCGCGAAACAGAACCGAAACTACGTCAGAAACTCACGGGATACAGCTCCTCGGAACAGTGCCACGCACACAGAAACACGGGACAGCAAAACGGAGACAGGGATCAACCGCGGAGAGCCGCAAAACGTGCCGGCGGAAGGCCGGGGCTAGAGGCACGCGAGAGGGGTCGGGCGGAGGTGCGCCGGGAAGCCGCGCGGGTCGGGGGCTGCCGGGATCGGCCTGGCGGGTGGCCGGCCTGGTGTGCCGGTCGGGTGGCCCGGGATGGGCGGTGGAGCTCGGGTCGGCCAGGGGCTCGGCCCAGCGGAGGATCGCCAGAAATTTGGTGAGGGATCTAGGGATTTGGAAGGAGGGGAAAGAAGAATGGTGTGGGAATAGTGGAGAAGTGGCCTTTAAATAGGAATAGAGGGGTTGGGGTTACCATTAGAGAAGGGGAAAAGCCACCATGTCTTGATGACCGGCCGGCGGAGAAAGTCGGAAAGGAACCGAAGAGACTTCGATTTTGGAAAACCAAAGGCTTTCAACAGAGACTTGAGCCTAAAGCTAAAATGGTTTTTCATTCTCTTTCTGAAGGATAATATCCATTGTAAAACTTGGTTTATGGGTTATGGATAGGTGACTCTTAATGGGTTTGTATAAAAGGGTTTGGGCTTTGGCCATTTGGGAAATGGGCAGGAAGAATATGGGTTTGAATAGTTTGGTAAAAATAGCTTTGGGCCTAGAAAAATTATGAATAATTCTCTTAGAATATTTTTTTTTTAAAACTCTACAATTAAAATACAATAATTTTAGTCTCAAAGGGTTTCGAACCGGATTCGGGTTGCGGGTCCGGGCCAAACAAGCAAAAGTCCTAGTTAAATATTTTGAAAAATAATTTTACACTTAATAATATAACACTTCATAAATTTAACAAAAAATTTATTTTTTTGACAATTTCTAATTAACCACAATAATGATAAAAATATAATTCCTAAAATATTACTGAAAAATACGGGTTTCACAACCTTCCCTCCTTAGAAAATTTCGTCCTCGAAATTTAAAGATGGGGTAGAACAGGATTTTCGTAATTCAAACAGGCACGAGTATGGTGTTCATAATTCAGGTTCAAACAATAAGAATTTCCAAAGTAGTCATTGATGTGACGGTTTTAGGGACGAGTTTTTATTATGATTTCATCCATGCAGAAAAAAAAAATACAGAAGCGAACCAAAGTACACAAGGTTGATCAGACCATCATGCACCGGTTCTGATTAGACAATATATTAATGGGTGCACCCAATAAAATACTGTCATGATCAAGCTTGATAAAGAGATAGCTTGCAAAACTAGGCTGACTTAGCAGCATCAGTCAAGTTTAGAACGAAAAGATAAGAAGTAGGAGTTTAAATGATGGCTCAAATTCTGATCTTCTTCTCACCTCTGACTACGTTTACAACTGGTTTCTCTGGCACTGAAAGGTTGAGTCCAATCTTCAGCTCTGAATTATCCAATATGGGACTCGGATCCGGAATGTAGCGTCTGAGCTGGCTCAACTTTCCTGCTCTGCTAACACTGATCGTTCCTCTGGTAGGAGAAAATCTTCACAAAAGACGCTATCTCCTTCTTCAAAACTCCACTGATTGACGATGCTAACTTGGTAGTTGTTGTAAGGAAACTCTACAAATTTTAAATGATCTTCTCCAAGACCCTCCAATTTCCAAAACACAAGATCTAACATATCTTCAAGCGTCTGGATTATCTTCTTTGATTGTCCGCCGGTTTGTACTCCACAAATCCGGTAGGGGTGCCTCTCGTACAATGCTGCCAACTTCTCGGTGAATAAACTAACCTTGAAGGGAATAACGTGTGCTGACTTAGTCAGTCGGTCCACTATAATCCAATTGGTGCCCTTTCCTCCTTGGGAACAAGGCAATCCTTACTCAAAGTTCATTGTTATATACTTCTACTTCCACTCCGAATTGTCCAGCGGCTGCAACAAACTTGTTGTTCTCTTGCTAAATTCTTCATGTTGACAAATTCACATCTAAACCCATACCTAGAATTGTCCTTCTTCATTCCATAGTACCAATCAATGGAGGCATATTCCGATACATCTTATTAGTTCCAGGATGTATAGAATACTGCGACTGGTGCGCTTCCTTCATCAGTTCGTTCTTCAGTTTGCCAGATGGTACACAAAGCCTCGTACCATTCTTCAAAGCTCCATCGCTGGCGATGGAGAAACCCTCAAGTGTTCCTGCCAACACTTGATCTCTAAGCCTGCAAAGTGCCTCGTTTTTGAAACTACGTCCTCTCTTGATTTTGTCCCTCAGCCTTGAACTTCATCAATACCGAATCAGCATCCAGCTCCGTCCTTCAACTCCAGGCAGTATGATCTCCAGTCCAAGCTTTTCGACATCTTTTAGCAGGTACCGCTCCTTGGTCAAAACATCACCATAGGATATCGACTGAATGCATCAGCGACCACATTTGTCTTACCTGAATGGTATTGCAGGTCGATGTTGAAATCCTTCATCAGCTTCAACCATCTTCTTTGTCTAACGTTCAACTCTTTCTGAGTGAAGACATATTTCAGACTTTTTGTAGTCCTTATATTTTCACTCCCGTTCCATAAAGATAATGCTTCCATAGCTTCAAAACAAAGATAATTATAGCAAGTTCCAAATTATGTGTGGGATAGTTCTTCTCATGAGTCCGTAATTGCCTAGATATGTAAGCAATTATTTTTTTCATGTCGTTGAAGAACACAACCCAGTCCTTTTCCGGAGGCATTACTGTAGATTAAGAAATCACCGATTCCTGCGGGTAGCGCAAGGATTGGTGCAGTGATAAGCCTCTTCTTAAGCTCCTTAAATGCCGCCTGGCAATTCTCCGTCCAGATGAACTCTTCATTCTTCCGAGTGAGCTTCTTCATCGGTTCAGCAATCTTGGCGAAATTCTTCACCAACTTCTAGTAGTAGCCAGCTAATCCAACGTAACTTCAGCAATTGAACTTGGGGTAGTCCATTTCTCAATCTTCCTTCTCTTGAGACAACATGACCAAAAATTCACCTTGTCTAAGAAAATTCACTTTTAGATAGCTTACCATAAAACTTCTTCTTCTTCAAAGTTCCCATAACTTTACTCAGGTACTCTTCATGCTCTTCTTAAGTCTTTGAGTATATCAGAATGTCATCTATGGAGAAGTCAACGAACTAATTCAAATACTCATGAAAGACTCTGTTCATGAGATTCATGAACACAGCAGGAGCATTCATCAGTCCAAACGACATGACCAAAATATTTATCGAAAATAATTCATTAAGAAAAATAAAAATAATTCAAAGTTACGGAAAGGTACATTAATGATCTAAATAATTAAATAATAAAATATTTATCGAAAATAATTCATTAAGAAAAATAAAAATAAATCCTGAAATTCAGGGGGCTTACAACGTGCATGACCCAAGTCATGTGGTTAGTTTCGATCAGTTGGAGCTACGCGCCGATCTATCATACTCGGAGGAGCCCGTGCAAATTTTAGACCGTAAAGAAAAGATCCTGCGGAGCCGATCGATGTCCTTGGTTCGCGTACTCTGGCGTAACCATTCCGTTGAGGAGTCGACGTGGGAACTAGAGGCGGAGATGAAGGAGAAGTACCCTTCACTTTTTGTCGACGAAGGTCAGACCCTTGTTCTTAAGTTTCGGGACAAAACTTTTTCTTAGTGGTATATTACGTAGTGCCCCGCTCCCATTGGGGCGAAGCACTATGTAATAGGCTCGTGCCAAGTCAGACATGGTTGGGAACATAGATGGCTAGTCTGACTCGGCGACGAGTTTGGTATACAAAAACCATGGCATCAATAAAATCGATTTGGACGAGTGATATGAGTACCGTTCCAACTAATGGATCGACTACTGTTGGAATAAGTCCTAGATGCGGTAGGCGGCATCTTGGCAAAGGAACTCTAAAGGGAGCGACGCAACCCGTCTGCCGTTGGTTTTATTGGTTTTCTTGGCTTTCTGAACGAATTATTGTGTAGATTTGATAGTGTGCTTTTGCGTCGATTTCTGAATGCGTCTTTGGGAATTTCGAAGGAAGGATTGAAGAAAGGGTTCTAATTCGATGCTCGTGCCATTGCAGGAGTTCGTGTAACTGACGCTTGACCGTGTTAGCCCAATCATTGTATCATATTTTTGAATATGGTTAATATGTTAAGTTTAGCATTTTATTATCACTAATCTTCATACTATCGCTATAGCATTTCTACTTATACTTATACCTTTGGTGATATGTGCCTATTGGTTTACATATTAGTGATATGAGGTTATCTATCTTAAATTCTAATCGGGTTGCCAAAATTAAAACTATGTTTAAGTTTAATCATTATGATATCACTAATATTTATGCTATCGCCTTAGCACTTATACTTAAACTCAGCATTGTCCTAATGTGCATTAAACCTATAATAGTTGCTACTATGTATATTGCTTTGTTCGTCTAACATGTACATGCAGAAAAGCAATAAGCAAGATCAATGTGGACATATGCAATGAAGAAATCATGGTGGGCCAAAGACGATGGATCCCACAAGATTTTTCTGTACCACCCGACGACATCTCTGGAGCCACGCACCGGGGGTTCCGCTGCCCGGTCAGCGGACGAGGGTCGAGGGGGCAGCGCCCCTCGTCGGGGGTTCGGGGGCGAAGCCCCCGAAAGGTATTCAGTTTTTACTAACTGGATATCTTTGGACAGCTGCCGCCAAGGGAAAAAGCCAGCACCTATCAAAGGAAGAAGCCAAGCCATGCCATCATCATTTCAAGACTCTGAAGAAGCCTGCACCTGCCTAAGTTTATCTAGAGTCTGTAATGAGTCTTAGGAATTACTGTAAACACAAGAAATGGATGGCAAAATCGAAAGCTAGGGCAAAAATAAGCCCAGGATCATTTTTGGTGGAAAACGGCATACCGACGGTATACCGATGTATACCGACGGTATACCGATTTTTGTTCACAGAAAGTTTCTGTTTACAAAACCGGCATACCGTCGGCATACTGGTCCATACCGACGGTATACCGCTTCCGAAACTTTGAAATTCCAACGGTCGAATTTCCAGCCATTAATGATCCTAACGGCTATATTTCTAGCCGTTGTAATCCCAGACCGGTATACCGCCGGTATGCCGGATCATACCGGCGGTATGCCGGTTCGTGGACTAAAAAGTTGCCTTGAGCTCTTTTCAATGCTTTGGTTATAAATAGCCTTGAACCCCTTCATTCAAGGTTGATGCTTTGAGCCTAAAAATTTCTAAACCACCAAAGCCTATCCACAAACAACTCTACAAAGCTTTCATTTGCCATTCACAAATTGTGTTAGAGTTATTGAGTTGAAAAGTGAGATCTTCATCCTATTGTATAAGGAGATCAAAACCTATTGTGAAAGGTTAAAGTTGGAGAGTCTTCGTATCCAAACTCTCGGTTGAAGCTGGGGAGTCTTCGTATCCAAACTCTCGGTTGAAGTCGGAGAGCCCTTCGGATTAAAGCTCTTGTGTAAGAAGTTGGCGAGTTCTTCGGATCCAAACTCGTGTGTAACTATTTGCTCAAATAGTAGATTAAAGCCGGAGAGAGTTCCGGGACTGGACTGCCTCTTAGGAGGATACCAGGATACATCGGGTGTCGGTATTGTGTTTGCTTCTTCTCTTGCACTTATATTTTTAAATTGCCAATTAGCTTGTGCTAAGTGCTTGATTAGTTAGCTTGACCCTATTCACCCCCCCTCTAGGGTTCCTACAGACTGTCGCGAAGCGTTCTCCTACTCTCGGCACAATCTCCTTAGGTGGGTGGTTCTTCGGCCCCTTCTTTTCTACTCCTTCCTGCCAACTAAATTCTTAAAGTTTAACGTTCAAATCGATGATGCTAACGGGATGTATGCTTGCCACTAAGATCAAGAGCTCGAGATAATATATCAACCTAGAGAAGTTAACTCTGAATCGATAGGTTCACACTAAGTAGAGAAAAGATAAAGTTTTAAGAAAGAGATAGAATATATTTTATGCCATGCAAAACACAACGATGAAAACCTTGGTTGCGGTACATCATGCCTCGGAGAATTTGGTGCCTACGGGATGCTAAATCAGAACGTACGGTTTCGGAAAAAGGACCCTTGCACGAGTAGGAATGATTATGTGATTTGATAATAGTTACGCTCTGCATTTTACTTCATACATATTAAACTGTTCATACATTCGCATGGTCAAGGACGACTTGTGCACAAGGTGAGCTTTCCTCGAGACGGTACCCGGGGCCCTGGGACCGAATCGGCCTAGGAGGAAATTATAGAAATCGTGCTTCGGCGCGAGGCATTGCGAGACCTCCAGTTAGGCTCGCTACCTCGACTGGAGGGTGCGTCGCAAGGCTACGTAATCGTCCTTCATGGTGTCGATATCACCAATGACCGCATATATGATAGATTGTATGCTCACCTATTGTCTTGTGCAGGTGGTAAGTATCATGTATATTTTGTACAGGAAAGGAGCACGGCCGTGGTAAGAATGCTTAAATATTGGTTATGTATTATCGTTTAAAATGTGCCTTCGATATGAACTGTAATTCATATAGTTCTAAATAGAAAGATCACTTCGTATGCTAGAATCCTTAATAAGCAGTGTCGGTTTAGACGAGTGGGTTCGTCCCATCCACAGGCAAGTGTGCTAACCCCCAACTCTCCAGGTAATGAGCGCGCTGCGGGAGCTCGAGACTAGACCTGAAGCTGAAGAACGGGAGGCGGCACGAAGCTCTCCTATTTTGAAGTATTTTGAAGCCCAACTCAGATCGAAGGCTTTGTTCAAATGTATAAAGGGACGTGAATGTATGGAACGACAAGGATTATTTTAGGGCAAGCTTGTCGAGAGTTTTTCTTTTGTGTTTCAAGATGTAGCCGCAACGGCATATATAATATAAAAATGACCTTGCACATACTTTGCAAGTTTATGAATAAAAAGCTAAATTTCTTCCTATGGTGTCACGCCCCGCTCCCGTAGGAGCGATCGTCCTCGCTAAGGCGTGATGCCGCACAGGCCTAGGTTGCGCCCGTGCAAGGCCAAGTCCAGAAACGGCCGATTTGTGCTAGGCCACAGAGTCGCACAGAGTGTCCCCATTTGCAGCGGAAAGTAAATGAACACAAGTAGAAGCGAATTCAAACTCTTTTATTGATATTCAAGAAGTTTACAAGCGGCGCTAGGCCGATATTACAAATCGCTCAAGCTCTCTCTCTCTGAAACATAAAAGGCGTGCCAAGTGGCTTACAAGATGGAATGATTCATGGCGATGTTCCGATACATTATGTCCTATATATGGTGCTTCAGCTCCTTGCAACGCTTCAAGGCTCCAGAGATAGCTCCGCACCTTAGCACGTTCGAGGAAAGCTCCGTACCCGCCGACGTTTCCTGCTTCCTGCAAGCAGACTGTGGGGTTATCAGTACATTGTTATGCACTGGTGGAGAGGCTAGCTCGCCCACAATGCTATCATTACCAAACACGTTCTATTTACTTTTATGCATCTCTATCATTCATTATCTTTCTAAGCTTGCCTTAGGATCAATTTCATGGCATATTTTATAGCCTATCTCGTGTTGCCAATTTCAAGTGTCGCATGGAAATACATGTACGACTTACCCATACTTACCGTTCGGCCTTCCCTGTCCAAAGCAAACCAAGTTAGACAATAGTTCATATATTCTAACTTAACATGATTCACGTAAGCATTCAGTGTCAAGGGCGTGTTCCTGCCTCAGAATTCTAGCACATCGTAGGCGTGTGTTCTTTTAACTCGTTTGCATGAAGCACTCTTTGTTATTTGGTGTGATACATTTTAAGCCGTTCAGTAGGCGCTTGTTCATTTAACTTAGACTACTTTGATTTCAATGCAAGGACTTGCACGTGGATAGCCACCAGCAAAGTCCACTTAATCTATATGCACCGGTCGCTGGCATGACAAGCCATTTTGGACATTTCCCCTTGGTATTTCTTAACTTAGCGTAGGGTGATGGCTGGTACACCCCGTTAAGTCTCTTGAAATATCCTGCACTTACGTCTCCCGGTGCCCAAGCCCGCACCCAGGCAGCCCGTAAGCCCCGCTTTTGATTCCGCCTAGGCCGGCCACGGTATACTCCACACAACGCCCGTGCCGCAGAATCCTTCCACTACACGGCCACGGTATACTCCACACAACGCCCGTGCCGTTTGTCCACGACCATTTCGTATTATCTTGTCATTTAACTTAACGGCTATCTCCGAGCCGTAGGCTAACCCTTAGCCATAATGCGTTATCGACCAGGTTGGCGTCCGTGCAGCACGGGTAGCGAGCCCCGTTGCACGTGTCCGTCACACCTGTCGCTAACCATTCTTTCCTTTCTTATCTTTCATATATTCTTTCTTTTCTTTCTTTCTTTCACTTGTTCGTTCATTCATTAATTCATTCACGTATTCATTCATTCATTCGTTGATTCATTCATTTCATTCGTTACGCAACTCCCAGTACGGGAGTCGCCTTGGCGACCCATTGGTCCCATAGTCTTTCAATGTTGCTATACTCTACACGGAACGACTATGTTGATAGTCTTCCCATTTTATTGTTGTAAACCATTCATTGTTTCATTATTCGAACGTATAAGGGACTTGAACGTAAGCTTGTGCCTTAGCACGAGCGTGGAGCACAGTGCGAGAGTTCACATTTTCCAAGTTCCTTTCCATATTCTATACAAGCATACAAGATGGGATTATTTCCTTAACTAGGTGCGTTGAGTCATTTATTAGCATGCACGGTGTTATTGCCTAGCGATCCTCGTGATAGTGTCCGTATTGTTATGTGTCTAGGCTAAGCAAAGACGGGTTCATCGGAGCCACCCACCTTAGCGATGTTCGCATCGGCCGAGCGATACTCCGAGCGCGTCTTTGAAAGTCTAAGTCTGGATTCATCTTGACGGGCCAATGTAAGCTTTGCATCGATTCTTCATCAGGTCGATGCCAACTCTTCGGGTCGACGGCTCGTTTGAGTCGTTGTACTTGCCGTTTGAATCGGCATTCCGCTAGGGCGGAGCGGGTTATTACATAATACACCACTCAAAATAAGTCTCGTCCTCGAGACTTCCTGAGTGCAGGTCATCCTACCATTCCTTAGCTCGTGTCGTCGTATTTCTTAGATAATTCTATCGAACTGCTTTATCGTTCGATGGCATCGAACCATACTCGATACCTTTCTAAGTTCCGCGTCGCATACGTTTTGGTCGATTTTATTGAATAACTTTTCATTCATTTTTCGAGTTGATGGTACTTATTCAATTCAAGTGTTTCTTCGTCTTGGTTGCTATTTCTTCGTGTCATGGGACTGAAATGGTCGTACGAGGCACGTTGTAATTTGTCAAATACGCGGGTCGTAGGCTGAGGCAAACTTACTTTCGTTTATCTCGGTCATTGAGATGACCGATTCTCTTCTCAGCGTTTTTGTCCACGAAATCAGTATGTTTTCTTCTTAGCGGGGTCGACCAAGTCTAAGTAATTTCTGTCTGATTCAAGACTAAGTATTGCACTATCGTCGAGCATATCTTCCTATCAATGGTTCAACTCGTTATACCAACTTTTACTTTCACGATATCGATTCCATATCATTCGCTTGTTTAGGGCCAATCTTGGTGTCATTCGCGCACACTCCGCTCACACGTTTCTTCGATTTCGAGCGACGCTCGTACTAGTATCATTCTTTCTTTTAACACGATTCCAAGTTCTCGACACTCTTCCATTCCTTAAGTCTCGTTTGGAATTCAATGTGTCACTTGGTTAGATCGTGCACGCATTCCAGGCGTCCCTAAAATACATGCATTCACTAAACCGCGTGATAGAGAATTCATCATTCTCACTCGAGTCGCATCGTGCACATACTCCGGCATCCCTAAAATATATGCATGTCAGCCGAGTCTCGTGAGCAGGGTTTTCTATATTCGTGATTCATGCTATCCATCCATGCCAATCCTCAAGATCAATCTTTCGATTGCTAACAATTGAAACAGGGCGTCTCGTCTAACCGCTAGGCTATTTCTTTTTCGAGGCTAAGTCAATGTCAGGATTGGAATCATAGTTCCCCAACAATAATACCAACACTGACCCCAATCCTAGGGTCGAACCAAAGTTGGTAGTACGGGGGTTTTCTACCCAAGCTCGCGTCACTCGGATTTCTAAACATCGAACACGATCACCTATTCGTATCAATGTATTCGTTGCGCATATTCGAATCCATTCAAATCACCCAATCGACATACTTTACATATCCATTCTAACCAATTCATGTATTCGATCACGAGATCATCCAGCTCGACAATACATTGTGTCCCAATCTCACGCGAGTCCGATCATCCACGGTGGTTCATGAATCACCATGCAACGCTCCCGCAGAATAATCATTCTCATCGGGGCTAACTCTTGTTTGAGTTTAGACTAACTCATTCTCGATACGCGGATTGGACCTACTCAATCCTCAAGTTCAATCATCATACACACTGTTCATTCTCGAGTCTACCTTTGCATCAAACCACAAGTCGAAGCACACAAGTTGCCATGCCATGCAAGTTTGATCACCCCCGCTGTATGAATCACCATACCAGCACTCACGCGGAGTGATCGCCCTAATCGGCGCGACGCATGTGCGAGGCTGGAGTTGCGCTCGTATAAGACAAGAATGTCAACGTTGGGGTTATCGTCGAAGCAAATCCAAGCATTTCATTTTCATCCAAGCTAAGATCGATAGTCCATTCGTCATTTCGTTCAACTAGAGAATCCTCGAGCCAAGTCTATCTTTTCCTCGACACATTTTTAACATCCCAAGTATAGCATCCATCGGAACAATGACATTTACACGATCGTCATTCGCCGAGTCAGAGTACCCCCGAGTTATCGTATATCGATCTTTGATATGCCTCAATACCATCGACGATATGCGTAACCTGACGATCTTTCTTTGCAACCAATTTTGAGTCGTGCGTTGATGCTGTTGTCCGAGTTGGATATTCCATAATTTTCTCGATCAAGACCATTCATTTTCATTCGTCGTTCCGAACCATTTTCTAATTCGCGTTGCCCATTGACAAGTTGTCCAACGACATCTCGTTCGGGACTTTTGAAGCCACGGCCAACTAAGCGTGACACGTTCTAAGACTTTGCGTGATCGCATCGCTTGCTGACATACTCGTACGATCCGTAAATCCTTTAGTCTCGCTCGAACAATTTCTATGACATCCATACACCAGTCAGGGTTCGAGCCACTCGACTAGTCGTCGACACTCATTCGTATTCTTCTCCGAATCTATCACATACACCACTCGGATTCAAGCCATACGATCTAGTCCTCAATCACGTTCGCGTCATACGCTAAGACATCCTTCAGATTCGTTCGACGAATCTCTAGCGTAATCGCTCACGTCGCCTCGAAGTACTAAGTCGTTCGCACTAATCCTCAAAATCCAAGCCAATATTTCGGGTACGCCTAAGCGTTAACTTGATAGCGTTCCTATCGATAGACACTCAAAGTGTATCTTCGTTTTCGATCGAGCGATACTTGATATCGCTCGCAATCCAATTGCACCCAAAAGTCGAGGTGCGCGACACGCGGACTAAGTTGTGCCGCATAACCATCTTGTGCGAACTATATTTCGAGTTTGCACGCTCAATTGCTAGGGTCATCGTAGGACTAGTTAGGCATGCACACGACATGTTAACTTTAGCACGTGTTTTCATTCAAGATAAGTTGACACCGTTCGGCACAAAGGCCTACCAATGTATTCGGTGATAGCCTACTAATGCGTTCGATTGAACGCCTGAATGAGCTTTTGAAAATATTAGACTTATTGTATGGAACATCCCAAGGCACAATGAGAGAGAGCGTATCCTTCCTGTTTTTCCAACGACGAGCTTTCAAAACTGAGAAATCGACGTGAAGTCTAAGGACGTAAAGCCGTGCTCTGATACCAATCTGTCACGTCCCGCTCCCGTAGGAGCGATCGTCCTCGCTAAGGCGTGATGCCGCACGGGCCTAGGTTGCGCCCGTGCAAGGCCAAGTCCAGAAATGGCCGATTTGTGCTAGGCCACAGAGTCGCACAGAGTGTCCCCATTTGCAGCGAAAAGTAAATGAACACAAGTATAAGCGAATTCAAACTCTTTTATTGATATTCAAGAAGTTTACAAGCGGCGTTAGGCCGATATTACAAATCGCTCAAGCTCTCTCTCTCTGAAACATAAAAGGCGTGCCAAGTGGCTTACAAGATGGAATGATTCATGGTGATGTTTTGATACATTATGTCCTGTATATGCTGCTTCAGCTCCTTGCAACGCTCCAAGGCTCCAGAGATAGCTCCGCGCCTTAGCACGTTCGAGGAAAGCTCCGCACCCGCCGACGTTTTCTGCTTCCTGCAAACAGACTGTGGGGTTATCAGTATATTGTTATGCACTGGTAGGGAGGCTAGCTCGTCCACAATGCTATCATTACCAAACACGTTCTATTTACTTTTGTGCATCTCTATCATTCATTGTCTTTCTAATCTTGCCTTAGGATCAATTTTATGGCATATTTCATAGCCTATCTCGTGTTGCCAATTTCAAGTGTCGCATGGAAATACATGTACGACTTACCCATACTTACCGTTCGGCCTTCCCTGTCCAAAGCAAACCAAGTTAGACAATAGTTCATATATTCTAACTTAACATGATTCACGTAAGCATTCAGTGTCAAGGGCGTGTTCCTGCCTCAGAATTCTAGCGCATCGTAGGCATGTGTTCTTTTAACTCGTTTGCATGAAGCACTCTTTGTTATTTGGTGTGATACATTTCAAGCCGTTCAGTAGGCGCTTGTTCATTTAACTTAGACTACTTTGATTTCAATGCAAGGACTTGTACGTGGATAGCCACCAGCAAAGTCCACTTAATCTATATGCACCGGTCGCTGGCATGACAAGCTATTTTGGACATTTTCCCTTGGTATTTCTCAACTTAGCGTAGGGTGATGGCTGGTACACCCCGTTAAGTCTCTTGAAATACCCTACACTTACGTCTCCCAGTGCCCAAGCCCGCACCCAGGCAGCCCGTAAGCCCCGCTTTTGATTCCGCATAGGCCGGCCACGGTATACTCCACACAACGTCTGTGTCGTTTGTCCACGACCATTTCGTATTATCTTGTCATTTAACTTAACGGCTATCTCCGAGCCGTAGGCTAACCCTTAGCCATAATGCGTTATCGACCAGGTTGGCGTTCGTGCAGCACGGGTAGCGAGCCCCGTTGCACGTGCCCGTCACACCTGTCGCTAACCATTCTTTTCTTTCTTATCTTTTATGTATTCTTTCTTTTCTTTCTTTCTTTCACTTGTTCGTTCATTCATTGATTCATTCACGTATTCATTCATTCATTGATTCATTCATTTCATTCGTTACGCAACTCCCAGTACGGGAGTCGCCTTGGCGACCCATCGGTCCCATAGTCTTTCAATGTTGCTATACTCTACACGGAACGACTATGTTGATAGTCTTCCCATTTTATTGTTGTAAACCATTCATTATTTCATTGTTCGAACGCATAAGGTACTTGAACATAAGCTTGTGCCTTAGCACGAGCGTGGAGCGCAGTGCGAGAGTTCACATTTTCCAAGTTCCTTTCCATATTCTATACAAGCATACAAGATGGGATTATTCCCTTAGTTAGGTGCGTTGAGTCATTTATTAGCATACACGGTGTTATCGCCTAGCGATTCTCGTGATAGTGTCCGTATTGTTATGTGTCTAGGCTAAGCAAAGACGGGTTCATCGGAGCCACCCACCTTAGCGATGTTCGCATCGGCCGAGCGATACTCCGAGCGCGCCTTTGAAAGTCTAAGTCTGGATTCATCTTGACGGGCCAATGTAAGCTTTGCATCGATTCTTCATCAGGTCGATGCCAACTCTTCGGGTCGACGGCTCGTTTGAGTCGTTGTACTTGCCGTTTGAATCGGCATTCCGCTAGGGCGGAGTGGGTCATTACATATGGTATGTCTTCAACTCTCTGCACTGTTTAATTTCAACGCGTCGAGTCAAATTTTTTTTTCCAATTGCACATCCTTGCCTTGTGCAAGTCAATTAAAGACTTGCACGGCATCACGTCCCGACCCGTGGGGATCGATTTATATCGAGTCAAGGCGATGGCGACCGATTCGGCGAGTCGAGGCGTAACAAAAGGTGCGGGAGGTCGCTGGGGCGCACAGGGGGTCTGGCCGGCGCGGGTGGCGGTGCGCTGGGCTCTGGCCGACGTGGTATGGCGGCGCCGGGCTGGACGCGGCCGGATCGGAGGCGGGCGGAGGCGCCGGTTGGACGCCGGCGGTTGATGGGCACTCGGCTGGCCGGAGTTGGCCGGGCGCGGGCGGGAGCTTAGGGAAAAGCTCTGGAGAGGGGAAGAGGAGAGTGAGGGGAATTTGTAAGAGTGAGTTTAAGAAGGAAGGAGTGGATGCAGAAGTGTAGGGGAAGTTGTGGAGAAGAGGGAGAAGTGGGTGCGGAGAAAATGGAGGGTGCTGGCCTGGTCGTGGGAAGACCAGGCCAATTAGTGGGAGGAAAATTTTAGTAATTTTTTTAATAAATAGTAATCAGAATTTAAAAAGAACAAGGATGGGTTCGGAACTGAGATCTGGTTCGAGTTCGGGGTCGGTGTCCGGACTCGGGGTCGGACTCCGGGCACGGGATCGGGGACAGGGCCACAATAAAAAATCAATAATTAATTTTAAAATAATATTTTTCTAATTTTGACTAATAAATAATAATAATAATAATAATAATAATAATAAATAATAATAATAATAAATAAAAATAATACTAATAAATAATAGTAATACTATAACTTGTTTCACTTAACAAAATGCATGGAAATCGGCTTTTGAAAATAAAACTTGAAAGAGTACAAAAGAGTACAAATATTCTGGGAAGTATTACTATGGAAGTCTGATCTGAAGGCGATCACTTTGTTCCTTGGACCATACGATGATGATGAAGATCACTGCTAGAAGATGAACAGTTGGAAGAACTAAGTCACCAGAAAGGTATCGACGCACTTGGGCACTGATGGCGAGGCCGAATGCTTTCCTGCTTTGCTTCACTCTGTTCTGGAAGAAAGATTGAAGAAGAATGCTCCGAAAAATCAAAGTCTCTGGGCTCTGATCTCTATGTATTCCCTCCTGTCTCTCTGTGCATGATGCTTTTGATGTGTAAAATAAGTCTATTTATAGACATAACTCCTTGGGCGTAAAAAGCAACACATTTGAGTTTTTACGCTTGGCAACTGTCACCCACGATGGAAGTTACCCTCTTCATACGTTGACACGTGTCCCATTATATCAACAAAAATAGGAAGCACGTACACACGTTCTTCAATAAGTGTGGCATGAAAGCCACGTGGACAAACCACGCTCTCATGTAGCCAGAAACAATCGGGCATAAAAATGGCCCGAAACATATACCGAGCGTAAAGTGGCAAATTGGCATAAAAACAGCCCAAATAAACTTCCCAGCGTAAAGTGGCTAAAATAGCCTTGACATAAAGTAGCTCAAATAGACTTTACACTCACAATAGTCTTGAGCGTAAAAACTCACATAACTATCGTGCGTAAAAAAGGAAGTAATTTCATTGAGCATAAAGTGGCCTGTTTTGCACTAAACGACAATATCGATTTCTGAGTAAATCAAATCTCTTCGAATTCTGCGTTTATACGCTGTCAACAAATCATTATGTCAGATGCATTAAATGCATGATCTGACAGTCATTTCCATCGTAAAGCAGCTAGCGTAAAGGGCAGCCAGCGTACAGAGTAGCTAGCGTAAAGGATAGCCAACGTACAGCTTAATACAAAAATAACCCTGGCATAAAGAAGCATGGTTGAGTGTAGAGCTCTCTTTCTTTGACTTGATTTATGAGGTACTTTTTACGCACCTACATGACTATGCTACAAATCCAATAATTAATAATTCTAGAAAATTTTGGGTTTCACAAGGAGACTACCCTTATATTGCTGAACGGATACACAAATATCCCGCATGACCCTGACACTACTTTGGACATGAAGAGATGATGATGAGGTATATGGCATGTATCCCCCGTATACGATTGATCATCTGTATGATGGAGCGTGTGTCGGCATAGTCATGTTGATCATTTTCATTATACTACTACTAGACTCCTGATTAGGGCTTGAATGTGAGAAGGATTCGACATGTTCTAGATTCATTGGACGAGGAGGACAGTCACTAGACGTAGGAGCTACGAGGTTAGTTCACTTGACGTTACTGCATGACGGGTGCCCGAAGGGAGCGTCATTGCACGAGTACCCATGACATCATAGACAGTCCCATGCGTCGAAAGTTGTCCTCATTTGCATATACACATAGTGGATAGATTATCCCTGATTCATTGTGCTTTTTCATACAATAGTGGCATGTATATGTAAGCCCCTGATTTTCAAATTCATTTTTAATTAGTATTAATTAATTTTTAATGTCATTTATAGCCTTAATTAATTATTAGGAATTTTTAGGAATTTTTCTAGAATTTTTAAATGATTTTTAAATGAGTTTTTAATACAAAAATATTGATTTGTAATTTTTTAAAATGTTTTAATATCATTTTGCAATTTTTTGAATTGTTTTTATATTAGTATGCAATTTATTTAATTATTAATATGTCAGTTTGTAATTAGTGAATTGTTTTTAATTATGGAATGCAATTTCTATTTACATATTGGGGACTTAGGGACCTATTCGTAAATTCCTAAACTACAGGGACCTAAACGAGATTCCTAACCCTAACTGCCCCCGACGACTAGCCACGTCGCCGGCGACCGACCGACCTACTTTTCCCCACCTTTCCCGGCCAATCCACCGACCTAAGCCCCTATTTAAAACCCCCCTTCGACCCTCCAGTCAAAACCCTAGCTCTACCCACCACCACGACCACCGTAGCCCTTCATCTCCGGCGAAAACCCTAGGTTCTAAACCCTAACTCCGGCGTACCCTAGCGCCGCCCCACCGTCCATCGTCGCCAGTCGCCACCACCACCGTTCGACACGCCTCGACGAGCCGACCCCAGCGCCACCACTCCGCCACCGCCACGACGTCTCCTCCGCCCGTCAGTACCCCCGAAACCCACTTCGACGGCCGGACACGTAAGTGTCAGCTTCATTTCGTGTCGGCTGTGTCTCGATTTCACGTGAGAGACTCGCCAGGATACGGGGATGTTCGTCCAGTAGCTGGACACGAGAACTAGGGTTCGTGCGTGTCGTGCGAAGCACGGACACGAGAAAACCCTGTGTCCTTAACTGTCAGGACACAGGATGGTTTATATTTTTTTTTTATGTTTAATTAATTCTAACCTAAATAAAACTAACATAAAACCTATTCCTAACACAGCGGGCCGCTGGCCCACTGGCCAGCGCGCAGTGATCAAACACCCCCCCCCCCCCCCCGCTGGCTCAGGTTCGAGCCCCCCTTTGTGTTTTTTTTTTCTTTTCTTTTCTGTTATCTTTTCTTTTTTCCTTTTTTGTATATATATATATATATATATATATATATATATATATATATATATATATATATATATATATGTATATATATTAATATATATGTATATGTATATACTGTTTTTATTAACAGTATTTAATATATATGTATATATTTTATAGTTAGTAAATTTTATATATATATGTTTATATATACATTTTCCTATGTATATATATATTTATATATATATACACTATATTATTAAGTGTGTTCTTATATATATATATATATTTGTATATATATATATATATATACTTTATAAATTAAGTATTTTTCTCTTACATATATATATGTACTTTTAAAACATATGTATGCATATTTTTACTATGCATAACTTTACCTTATTAAAATATTAATATTTATTTTGCACTATCACCAAATTATATTTTTATTGTATTTAAATTACTGCAACCATTTGGTGTCCAAGCCTAGCATGGGTATTTGGGCTCAAATGTGTTTTCACACATTCAAGACCTGTACAAGTCATATTGGACTTGATTCATGGCCTTGGGTCCTGTATTTGAACTTTGATTCAAATTATATACATGGACAAAATACGCAGATAATTAATTATTATGTGCATTGCTGTTTTTGATTTTCTAAAAAATACTTAAAGTATTGCTAAAATTATGAAAAAATAGTTTTTAGATACTATGTTAAGTTAGCTAATTTAGTATAATTTTTATAGTATTTAATTTACTGTTTTGCCACTAGTTTGGCATTTGAAACCAAAACTCACTTTCTGTATACTTAGGAAAACTGATTTTTATAAAATATTTGTACTGGTTAATAAATTCCAGAAAAATTATAATAAATTTCTATGATTAATAAGGATCACTTTGATACTTTACTTTAAGAAAAACTAGACTTTTTGCCTATCTCTAAAATTGTTAGAACACAATGATCTTTTGATTTATTTATTGATTAATTACGACTTGTAGCTTTTTGTGTTATTTGGAGTTTTAGTCGTGTTGAACCCCATCACTAGTATAAAGACTCTAGAAAGTTAGTTGACATAGTGTGTCACCCCACTTTGGTCTCCTATGCCAAGTCATCATTTTGGCTAGGTGCCCAGTCACAAGTCGTGTCGCACCATCTAGTGTCCTAGTGTTTTAGCTTAGTATAAAAAACTAAGTTATTATATTTTACTTCTACAGCGACGAGATACTGGACATCCATAGCATTGTTATCGTAGCTTGTTTTGTTTTGCTTTGCTAGAGGCAAGTACTTTCTACGAACTTTACATATTGTCACATAAATGAACTGTAAACCCCACCATGTTATATGCTGATCCTTGGGGTAGCAAGTTAGAAACTCTACATGTTGTACTTCCAGTTACTACCATGCTTAGAACTATCTTTATGTATCTCTCACATGATAGAGTACGGGTTATGGGGAAACTGATGGTAGAGTACGTGATCATGACCCCCCCTATAGTAGCGAGCGAGGTCGCATTTTATATGCATACTTTGCCGTAGGCCATTATCCCGCATTTCTGTACGGATGTACACCTATGCTTGTTGACTTGTACGCATGTACATTTTATTTACATGTACCACAGTACATTGTACATCTATTGACCGATCACTACCTGCTACAGTTTTAAACATTACATATACATCTGTTTCTATGACATATGTATCCTTGCCATGATAGACTATGTGATGCCATGCTTTCCAGTTATTCCTCTCATGTTCATTTCCATGTTTCATATGCTAGTTTGCTAGATTTAGTACTTGCTCCCGTCCTGACAGGATAACGTTGTAGGTGTCCTTACTGAGGAGGAGTTACTCTGTGACACATACTATGGAGCTGCCGAGGACCCGGCTCTGCTTTACGAGGATGTTCCTGCAGGGAACCTCGCCTAGTTGTCTTTTGTTTACTTAGACTTTTGAGAGTAGACATGTATTAGACTATATCATTTTGTAACTGGACATGTATCCAGTTTTACATATCAGTTTACTTGTACTTGGACATTTTACTATATACGACGACTTTTGTGTTTGGAGCATTTATGATTCTTCTTCACTTATAGAACTGTTAGTACATTTAGTCTTATCCTGTTGTCTTTAGAACAACTTACTACGTTTTATCTCAACGTAGGCTGGGCATGACTCGGCCCGACCCAACAATTTGGGTAGCGGGTCGTGACATGTTTTTAGTGGTGGCCCATGCAGGTCCTGACTAAACTGTTTGGTTACGTTATTGTACCAAGCATGCCTGCAATTAGGAACTTAAGGTAATTAGACAACATTAGAAAAGACGCATAGAACACTTAGAGGAATGCTAGGATTGTAACATAGGAAATACATCACATGTTTGCTATTATAATTAGATTTTCTTGCATATGATTGCTTACTTTAAACAAAGTCCTTATAAGTCTTTTATGTGTAATTTAGATGGTGCTTACTCGCTCGTCCCAGTATGTTACCCCCGAGAATGGGGCCCTCCATATCCAGTCAGCTGACCAGTTGACTGATACACCTCCACCTACCACATTCCCCCACTCCACAGATCCACAGACCCAGATACCACCTTCCACATCCCAGGCCCGGCAGGACCCGATACTTCCACCACCCCCTATCACTATACCCACCCAGGCTTCCGTCACACTCGACGGGACCCAGCTGCTCACACTGATCCAGGGGTTCCTAACAACCCATCAGGAGCAGACTACCCTACTCCGCCAGAGCATGGAGCGTTCTGAGGGACGTCCCGTGGTCCCACCACCTGTAGAGCCACGGCAGAGAGCGGGGACGGTCAAGGACTTCATGGGTCTGAATCCCAAGGAGTTCTCAGGGACTGAGGGCATAGTAGTAGCTGATGACTGGCTAGATTCTGTAGAGAGGAAGCTTCTGGGAGTTAGGATGCCGGATGATCTTCAGGTCGAGGCAGCAGGATTTCTGCTGATAGACTTAGCCGGAGTCTGGTTCAGGAATGAGCCGTTGTTCGCGAGAGGTAGAGCCACCTGGGACCAGTTCAAGACCCAGTTCAAGAAGAAATTCTTCTCGACCACTGCTAGAGTAGCCATGGGGCTATGATTCCAGAACATCCAGCAGGGGAACCGTTCTGTTGATGACTATGCGGGAGTGTTTAGTCGCCTGAGCCGTTTTGCTCCTAGTCTGGTTGCTGATCCAGAGGAGATGACCCGTAGGTTTTGCCATGGTCTAGTTCCAGACATTGGCATCCTTATAGTGGTGAACGGTACGACTGACTACTACCAGAGCCTAGAGTTAGCTCGGAGCATCGAGGAGCGTCTTCTGTCATGCAAGAGGCCGGCTTCTGTACATCATGAGGGACCGTCCAAGCGTCAGGCTTTCCAGCAGAAAGTACCGACGCCACCCCAGCAGACTTACCGTCCCTCTACACCACATCATCAGACCCCGCCAGTTAGAGCCCCGGGACCCCAGCAGCAGCAGCAGCGAGGAGCTATATGTTCTTTCTGCGGAAGACCAGGGCACGACAGGTCCGTTTGCAGGAAGAGATTGGGACAGTGTTTAGTTTGTGGGTCTGCCACCCATCAGCTTCGGAACTGTCCAGCAGCGAAGGGACCTAGAGGACCACTCCCGACTCAGGAGCAGAGGTTTGGGCAGCATCTGCAGCAGCAGAAGGGACCTCAGGGGAAGGTCTATAGCCTAGCCATTGAGCCGGAGCCGGAGCAGGTTTCGGAGCCGGATTACCTAGCTGACGTCATCACAGGTCATATTTATTTGCATACTTTTCTAGCTGTATGTTTGTTTGATTCTGGTGCATCTCATAGCTTCCTATCATTAGAGTTTATGCATAAACATCATCTAGTAGCTACACCTACTGCGGAGATTAGTAGAGTGATGACGGGAGGAGGACCAGTGCCTATTAGATCTATCTATAGATGTTCTATTTTTATAGCCGGGAGAGAGTTCAGAGGGCGATTCTTTGTGATGCCGCTCCCCGGTTATGATTTCATATTGGGGATGGACTGGCTTAGCTATGCCCATGCATCTATAGATTTCCATGAGGGTAGTATTGTGTTCAGTCCCCCAGGCACAGCACCATTCAGTGTCAGGAGGACAGAGCCGGAGATCAGCCTAGAGCCGAACTGTTGTGCGACAGTCGGGGACGCAGCACCGCCACACCCTATCATTAGGGAGTTTATGGATGTATTCCCAGAGGATCTTCCAGGACTTCCGCCTGACAGAGATGTGGAGTTCACTATAGATCTAGTGCCGAGTTCATCACTAGTATCCCGGACTTGCTATAGAGTGAATCCCAAGGAGGCCATAGAGATGAAAGAGCAGATTGATGACCTATTGAAAAAGGGTTTCATTCGATCCAGTGCTTCTCCATGGGGAGCACCAGTGCTCTTTGTGCCTAAGAAGGATGGTACAGTCTGGTTGTGTATTGATTACCGGGCCTTGAATGCCATCACTATCAAGAACAAATATCCTCTGCCCAGGATAGATGATTTGTTCGACCAGTTGAGCGGGGCCAAGGTGTTTTCCAGGATAGACTTGAGATCCGGGTACCACCAGGTGAAGGTTAGGCCAGCAGACATCCAGAAGACGGCGTTCAACACGAAGTACGGGCAGTACGAGTTTCTGGTGATGCCATTTGGTCTCACAAATGCGCCAGCTGTCATTATGAACTTGATGAATAAGACATTTCACCAGTATCTGGATAAGTTCGTCGTAGTGTTTATCGACGACATCCTGATATACTCGAAGACGCCAGAGGAGCATGCAGAGCACTTGCGGATAGTTTTGGGGATTCTGATGCATGAGAGATTATTTGCCAAATTGCCGAAGTGCGAGTTCTTTTTAGACCGAGTGGAGTTTCTCGGCCATGTAGTCACTGGATATGGAATCTCGGTGGATCCCAGGAAGATTGCTGCAGTTGAGACGTGGAAGGCTCCGACGTCAGTTTCAGAGATCAGGAGCTTTCTGGGTTTAGCAGGCTATTACAGGAAGTTCGTCCAGGACTTTGCTAGGATAGCTGAACCCATGACGAAGCTGACGCGGAAGGACGCAGAGTACATCTGGTCAGAGGACTGCCAGGCGGCATTTGAGGAGCTGAAGAGGAGGCTGACGACCGCTCCAGTTCTGACTTTACCTTCAGGTTCTGGAGGTTTCACCATATACAGCGATGCTTCTGGGAAGGGGCTAGGATGTGTCCTACAGCAGCATGGGAAAGTAATTGCTTATGCACTAGGCAGTTGCGGACTCATGAGAGGAATTATCCTACCCATGACCTCGAGTTAGCTGCGGTGATCTTTGCACTCAAGTTATGGAAACATTACTTATACGGAGAGCGTGTGGAAATCTTTACTGACCATAAAAGATTGAAGTATGTGTTTACGCAGAAAGAGCTGAACATGAGGCAAAGACGATGGTTGGAGTTGATGAAGGACTTCGACATCGATTTACAGTATCACCCCGGGAAGGCAAATGTGGTGGCAGATGCGCTGAGCAGGCATCCGAAGGCATGGTACCTGATGATTGATCGGCATTTGCGGGAGGATCTGGAGAAGCTCGGTATCGAGCTAGTTCGGCCAGGATCAGTGATACAGATGATGGCGCTTGACATTCAGTCAGGTTTGGTGGAGCAGATCCGGGAGGCACAGTCTACAGATGAGAGTCTTCGCAGACTTCGACCCCAGGCATTAGCTGGATTGCTGGATGACTTCACTATAGCAGAAGATGGATCCTTGAGGCATGGCCAGCGCGCAGTGATCAAACACCCCCCCCCCCGCTGGCTCAGGTTCGAGCCCCCCTTTGTGTTTCTTTTTTTCTTTTCTTTTCTGTTATCTTTTCTTTTTTCCTTTTTTGTATTTATATATATATATATATATATATATATATATATATATATATATATATATATATATATATATATATGTATATATATTAATATATATGTATATATATATACTGTTTTTATTAACAATATTTAATATATATGTATATATTTTATAGTTAGTAAATTTTATATATATATGTTTATATATACATTTTCCTATGTATATATATTATATATATATATACACTATATTATTAAGTGTGTTCTTATAAATATGTATATTTGTATATATATATATATATATATATATATATATATACTTTATAAATTAAGTATTTTTCTCTTACATATATATATATGTACTTTTAAAACATATGTATGCATATTTTCACTATGCATAACTTTACCTTATTAAAATATTAATATTTATTTTGCACTATCACCAAATTATATTTTTATTGTATTTAAATTACTGCAACCATTTGGTGTCCAAGTCTAGCATGGGTATTTGGGCTCAAATGTGTTTTCACATATTCAAGACCTGTACAAGTCATATTGGACTTGATTCATGGCCTTGGGTCCTGTATTTGAACTTTGGTTCAAATTATATACATGGACAAAATACGCAGATAATTAATTATTGTGTGCATTGCTGTTTTTGATTTTCTAAAAAATACTTAAAGTATTGCTAAAATTATGGAAAAATAGTTTTTAGATACTATGTTAAGTTAGCTAATTTAGTATAATTTTTGTAGTATTTAATTTACTGTTTTGCCACTAGTTTGGCATATGAAACCAAAACTCACTTTCTGTATACTTAGGAAAACTGATTTTTATAAAATATTTGTACTGGTTAATAAATTCCAGAAAAATTATAATAAATTTCTATGATTAATAAGGATCACTTTGATACTTTACTTTAAGAAAAACTAGACTTTTTGCCTATCTCTAAAATTGTTAGAACACAATGATCTTTTGATTTATTTATTGATTAATTACGACTTGTAGCTTTTTGTGTTATTTGGAGTTTTAGTCGTGTTGAACCCCATCCCTCACTAGTATAAAGACCCTAGAAATTTAGTTGACATAGTGTGTCACCCCACTTTGGTCTCCTATGCCAAGTCATCATTTTGGCTAGGTGCCCAGCCACAAGTCGTGTCGCACCATCTAGTGTCCTAGTGTTTTAGCTTAGTGTAAAAAACTAAGTTATTATATTTTACTTCTACAGCGACGAGATACTGGACATCCATAGCATTGTTATCGCAGCTTGTTTTGTTTTGCTTTGCTAGAGGCAAGTACTTTCTACGAACTTTACATATTGTCACATAAATGAACTGCAAACCCCACCATGTTATATGCTGATCCTTGGGGTAGCAAGTTAGAAACTCTACATGTTGTACTTCCAGTTACTACCATGCTTAGAACTATCTTTATGTATCTCTCACATGATAGAGTACGGGTTATGGGGAAACTGATGGTAGAGTACGTGATCATGACCCCCCCTATAGTAGCGAGCGAGGTCGCATTTTATATGCATACTTTGCCGTAGGCCATTATCCCGTATTTCTGTACGGATGTACACCTATGCTTGTTGACTTGTACGTATGTACATTTATTTACATGTACCACAGTACATTGTACATCTATTGACCGATCACGTACCTGCTACAGTTTTAAACATTACATATACATCTGTTTCTATGACATATGTATCCTTACCATGATAGACTATGTGATGCCATGCTTTCCAGTTATTCCTCTCATGTTCATTTTCATGTTTCATATGCTAGTTTGCTAGATTTAGTACTTGCTCCCGTCCTGACAGGATAACGTTGTAGGTGTCCTTACTGAGGAGGAGTTACTCTGTGACACATACTATGGAGATACTGCCGAGGACCCGGCTCTGCTTTACGAGGATGTTCCTGCAGGGAACCTCGCCTAGTTGTCTTTTGTTTACTTAGACTTTTGAGAGTAGACATGTATTAGACTATATCATTTTGTAACTGGACATGTATCCAGTTTTACATATCAGTTTACTTGTACTTGGACATTTTACTATATACGACGACTTTTGTGTTTGGAGCATTTATGATTCTTCTTCACTTATAGAACTGTTAGTACATTTAGTCTTATCCTGTTGTCTTTAGAACAGCTTACTACGTTTTATCTCAACGTAGGCTGGACATGACTCGGCCCGGCCCAACAATTTGGGTAGCGGGTCGTGACAGTATATTATGTATCTTTTTGCGCCCTCCTGAGGACCTGGTTTCCTTCCAGGTTGGTTGAGTATGTTTGTAGAGTTCCTTGTAGTTAATCAAGAATTAACTATTAGTTAAATAAAAATTACTCATTATTATTAATTTTCAAATTATTTTTTTATAGCTAATAATTATTTATTATTTTATAAAAAATTTAACTAATAGTTAGTTATCGTAATTATAATTTAAATTAATATTTTTTAATTAATAGTTTTATTATTTAGTATTTTATAATAATCTTAATTAATAATTTATAACATTATTAATCATAATTATAATTAATAATTTATTAATCATAACTATAATCTTAAGTATTATTTATTAATTAATTAATATAATCATAATTAATAATTTATTAGTTTATTATAATCTTAATGAATAATTTGGTAATTACTATTTGATTGTAATATTAATTAATAATATTATAATCATAAATAATTTATAATTTAGTAATTCAATAATTAATATGTTATAATAATTTTAATTAATAATTTATTAACCAACATTATAGTCTTAATTAATAATTTTAGGTTCATCAATTAAATATTTAATTCTAACCTTTATTAATCATAATTATAATAATTTATTATCATAACTATAATTTTAATTAATAAATTATAAATAAATATTTAGTTATAATCTTAATTAATAGTTTATTAGTCTTAATTATAAGTTTAATTATAAATATTAATTACTATTTTATTATAATCTTAATTAATAATATATTAATCACAATTATAATCAAAATTAATAGTTTATTATTCAATAATTAAAATATTATTAAAATATTAATTAATAATTTATTAATCGGCATTATAATCTTAATTGATAGTTTATTAATCATAAATATTATCATAATTATAATAATAATTTAATTATTAATCATTAATATAATTATAATTATAATAATTAATTATTTATTTATTATTTTATTAATTAATATATTATTATCATAATTATAGTTTATAAAATTTTATGTTTGATTTTCGATTTGGATTTGAATTTTGGATTTCTAAATCCAAATCCAAATCCAAATACATATCCTGGTTACCAAAACCTAAGGTGGGTCCCTGGTGAATTAGAGAGGGTCACATATTAGGTGGCTTAAAAAATAAATAAATGAACAAACTAATACTTCTTATCGAAGTCCGGGAGTTGGAGATCTCGTCCCCGAGCTATTTCTTTTCAGTCGACTCTTTCTTCTTCTCCCTCTCCGAATCTGAAGTCGCCATGATTTCCACGGTAGTTACATAAAACCAATAATGTTCTTCCCAATTCCTTCTATAGATCCCAGGGACTGATTTGGTATTTCGTAATTTTTTCTGTAGACGAGCAACTCTGGTTCGTCTTCTTCGCAGAGCCCTAGGTCTCCGTCGGCGTCGCAGCAGCAGCCGTTCCTCTCGGTTACGGTCACCGACCCGGTGAAGCTAGGGAATGGAGTCCAGGCCTACATCTCCTATCGCGTCATCACCAAGGTTTTTCACCAATTTCCCTTGTAATTTTAAATATTGAGGAGTTTTGTCGAGGTTTGGGTTTCAAGTGTAAAAAATGATTTATTTTAGGTGGGAAAAATAAGAATTTTGGGGTTGGATGTGAATTTTTCCGATCTTGGTGAACGTTTGGGGGTGCAGGTGTTAAAATTAACTTTTAGGTGGAGAAGTGTAAGATTTTTTGGGGCTCTTTTTTTCATTCTAATTTGTAAATATTGAGGAGTTCTTGTTGAATTATCGGCTTAGGTGTAAAACTTGATTTTTTTTGAGGGGTTTTTTTAGGTGGAGAAGTGTAAGATTTTTGGGGCTGGATGTGAAGATTCTAATTTGCCCCTTCTTTTTTAAATATTGAGAAGTTCTTGTTGAAGTTGGGGGTTCAGGTGTAAAAATTTCTTCCTCCAGGTGGGGAAAAGTGAGATTTTGGTGTTGGATGTGAATGTTATGATTTTTGTGAAGTTTGGGGGTTGAGGTGTAAAAGATACTTTTTTTAGGTTGAGATGCGAAGATTCTAACGTTCAATTTTGTAGTTATTTTGGACTACTAAACCATGTTGCTATATAAGGAGTAGATGAAAATGAAGAGGTCCAGGAAGAAGAAGGTTGCTAACATTTTGTTTGGCAGTCTATTTGCTACCATAAGGATTACGGACAATTTCCGTTCCATTACATCTTGAATCGATTTTGTTGAAGTGTAAATTTGACATGCAAGCGTTTTGTCGAGATGCAAAAGCTAAGATTTTAGGGTTGGGTGTGAAAAATTCTAGAATGCTTGAGGTAAATCGAACGATACAACGATGTAGTTATTTTGGTACAATCCATGCTGCCATACAATGATTACATGAAAATCAAGAAGAAAAGAGGAATACACAAAAAAAATTTGTTGAAGTTTATGTGGAAAAAATTGTAATATTTCATGTCTAATGCGACATTTCTAACATGCAACAGGTAAATTAAAAAACATGTGATTATGTTATAGTTGAAGATTGGGTTTTAGGAGTAAATTTTGACATGCAAATGCCTTTTAGGTGGAAAACTATGATTATTGGATTGAATCTCTAGCACACGAGGGGTTGAGGTGCAAATTTTGACATGCGAGTGTTTTAAGGTTTGGTGTTAAATGTGAAAATTATAACATGCAATAGGTAAATTAAAGATATGTTGTTGAGGTTAAATTTTGACATGCAATAAAAGATTTTTGCGGTTGACGATATTCCAAAGTAGCCAAGTGTTGAGTTTTAACCAATTTAGAAGAGATGGTGTAATAGTTCTAGAGAGTTTTTGCTTCATGACAAGAGGGCAGTAGTAGTTATTGCTGACAATGTCATTCTTTGTCGATGGTTGCTTGTATAGAAGCTATTTATTACTGGGAGGATTTATTATTGTTTCACTCACCCGGTCACACCTACTGCACATAGCCATTTATGTATTTGTTAGACCATTACAGTTATCAATGGGTATTTTTATAACTACTATTTAATGACATATAAATGAAACTTCAGTAAATTGTTTCATAATAATTAAGTGTGTCGGTTTGTATTTAAATTTATTCAAACTTCAAAACAAAGATCGTTAATGAATAATCTAATTTTGATTTTTCTAGCAATTGGAACTTTTTTGAATCTCAAGGTGCATAATATAATGTTTATTATAAGGGTTAATGTCTCTAAACCCTCTTATGTTTTTTATGTTTACCTCGGGGATCTCCTGGTGGCTCCTTGTGCTCCAACTCACCACCGATTAGGAATAAAGGAGAGGTGGGGGAGGGGAGAAGGGGGAGAGAAGAAGAAGAGGGGAGGGTGATGGTTTGAGCCCTCTTGTGAGCTTGAGCGGCCGATCTGTTTGGTGGTCAGAGAGAGGAGGTGTTAATGACCGGGTTTTTGCTATGAATTGGGTGGATTTGGGTTTGTGAATTTGAGCTGTGTTAGTTCAGGTAGGTATTAAAAATATGAAATCATAGAGGGATAATTATTTTTGTCACTAATTATTAACGCTGTCAATGGTAATTAATATTTTGGAGGTTCCTGGAACTTAAAAAACGATAAAGGGTCTTCATCACCTTTTATTTCTTGATGCGAATGTGAACGTGTCCAATAGACAAACACAAGGAGGTTTTGAGAAATTAACAATGAGCTGTAGTATGTTAGTTAAAGTCCACTGAGGTGTTGAATAATTTTACCAAACTTCTTAACTTGATTGGTCTTTAAATGCGGAATAAATTTACTTTTTTGAATCTTAAGCCTAGACTCTGTACTGATTGTTACTAGTTTGGAAATGTCGAAAGAAAATGCATTTGCATATGCTGTCATTTCTCACCAAATTATATAATACTTCCGACAGTATGAAATGACAATCAAACATATGGTTACTAGAAAAAGAATGTAAAGCCAGCAAGGCATTCGTCGTACACATGGTCTGGTACACCATGCCATCGTCCGAATTTGGAAAATTTTACTCTCAACTAGAGTGGAGGTATCCTCTAAACAAACTTTGGAATGTTTACAGTTATCAACTTATCGTGGCATCTTATTTCTTTTACTGCCTGTTTTCTTGTTAATATCTAATCATTCCTCTAATAATATCCTTGGCTTGGCTTATTTGCTGCAACCTTGAACTCGCATCTTGAATCCCCAATTTATAAGTTCAAATAGATAATGTGGACTTTGAAGACAAAAAGAAGAAGTGAATATAACACATTAAATACTAGACTTTTTTTGCCTGCCTCTTCACTTGAAGAATGTTTCTCCATTTCGCTTATAAGCATAATAATTTCCTTTTGGAACATAATTTATATATAACATTAATTGATGCTCTCGCTTTGCCTACAGGAATAATGCAAGGATATAGTCTATGTTTCTTTCTATCTCTAATTTTTTTTGAATGATGTAATACCAGACAAATTTGCCTGAATATCAAGGGCAAGAAAAGATTGTCATTCGCCGTTACAGTGACTTCGTGTGGCTGCGTGATAGGCTTGCTGACAAATACAAAGGGATTTTCATCCCTCCTCTACCAGAAAAGAGTACCGTAGGTAAGTCATGAAAGCCATTGTCATAGATTCGTTGATTATGGGAACTAGAAGTGAAATAAATAAAACAATGTAGTTATTGTCTTGATTTTATACAATATCTTTTGAACTTTACATATTCATAATGTCTTGAACTGCTATTATTCATTCTACTTTCTCTTTAGGGTGCCATGCTTTGTCTTTACAGCAGTTGATCCTTTCCCATAATTGTTTCTATGTACTGGGAACTCTTTTGACCAGTCAAACAATAGCCGGAAAGCATACATACTGAGAATCATAATCATCTAAGCTCCAGCCCCTACAACTTGGTCCCAAATGCCAAAGAAGGCCTATAAATCAACAAGAGATAAAAAATCTATTGTCTTCTTTTAAGTCGGTCATTTGGAGAAGATTTTTCTTCTTCTTTCTAGTAATGTATCTTCTACTGGTCTCCTGTAGCGTCTTCAATGCTTGCAACTGAACTTTCAGTGCAGTAAGTTGATTGAGAATTTCAAAGCCCCGATGATAAATTCATTCATTCGACATTTCTAACATTTTTTGTGAATGTATAGAAAACTATAATATCAAGCCCCTGCTGAGTCTGACTGTGGATGCCACTTCATGCTTGTTACTGTGCGGACAACAGCAGGATTATTGCAACTTCACCACTGTCCTGTATTGATGGATCCTGGCGCTGCTGGTGTAGCATGCTGAAGCACTGCAGCCTACAAACTACCCTTAAATTGCTTCCTTGGTACTACCGTTCTAGTTGCTTGCTGTCCAGAACTTTGCCTAGAATAGTCATCCCAGATTTGTTGTTTGAATAGGAATATTGCCACAATTCATTATTGGCTAATTTGCACTTAAACACCATCAGTTTTCAACTTGTTGCAACTACAATAAGCTATTTTTTCAAGCAACTTGCTACCATGAACTTCAAATTTTTGCTCATAACTACCTTCTGTCAATATTCTGTTAGTTTTAACTGTCATGTGATGTACATTACATGACTATTTTGAACAAACTTGTCCCTAAAAGAAAAAGAAAATTACAACTCCTATCATCTCTCCCACCCAACTCATCACTTTTCTCCCTCACAATCCATTATTAGGTTTCAAACCTGAATTCTCTCCATCTATGGAAATTATGTGATATCAGGCAGTTCGATCACTCAAACATATGAATTGCACAGGAATCGAGATCATAATAAGAAACTAGGATTTTATTGATGAAGAGAATTCGTTTTTTTTTTACAAGCCTTAAAGAAGAAGAAGAATAAATGAATTTCCTAGAGAGAATTCTCACAGTATATCCAAATGTGAACTCAAATGACATAGCCGTTGACTTTATATTTCGGCTATGAGCAGTACTCTGCCACTCTTCGTACTTCTATGGATTCCCTTTCTTCTCTGATGCCAGAGCTCAACTTAATGTCAGAAAATGAATGCCATCCTTGTGCCGAGTTGCAAAGAGTGAGCTCCTCTTACCGATTTATTGTTGTATTCACAAATATGTAGAACGCAAAACATCCTTAAGATGCTTGTGGTTGTTATTCATTGCTTAATAGTTACTGATAGCCATTGTTCGGTGAAGAGACTTAGTGAAGGCGTGAATTGTCCATTAACGCCCACCAATGTGTTAGCAGCTACAGTGTTCTCTGCTATAGCCACATACTGACGGTGCTGCAGTTGCTAATGTTGTTGCTATGCTGGATTGGTGGGTTGGGGGAGGGATGGGTTGGGACCATGGTGTTGATGATGATGACGGCTAATAATAATGTTGATAGATAATATTGATGATAATGGCAGTGGGGGGAGGCACTAGAGGACTTGTGGGCGAGGATGGTGGTGGCTGGCTGGATTTAGGTTTTAGGGTGTGGATTTGAGTTGGTTGAGGGGTGAGGAAGAAGAAGATGGGTAGAGCCGTCATTTTATGTTTTCCGTTAACAATGTCTTGGTAGCAATGTGCAAACAATAGTTTATGGTAGCAAGTTGCAAAAAGTTGAAGTTGATGGTATTTAAATGCAAATTAGCCTTCATTATTTGACCTCCTTTGCATGCAAGTCAAGCGAATGTGAGAGTAAGCTTATGCTTTGATACTCCACTCTTGATTCTCATCCGACATAATGGTCTTGATTAACAATAACAGTCTAAGAAGGAATATTCTTCAACCTATCGCTTCAAACCGGAGAACTTTTTTCTTCTCAGGATAAGATCATTCATAGTCAGGGTTTACTCCAAGGTCCGAAACTGGTGTTTCGGTTCCTCCCATGTGAGTTAAGGTTTGGTGGTTTCAACAGTTCTAAATCATAGTTTTGAAGTCTCGGTTTTCAGGAATGTAGAAAAACAGGAGGACAAATAAGTGCCCACCATGTCTCTTTTCCTCCCCAAATGAGTACACTTCATTTTACTTTTGTCATCGATTTTCTTCTTTATAGTACCATCTCCCATGGTGCATACCGAGTAAGAGAGCCAAGGAATATGGTTGAAAACTTTGATGCATGTGTCTCATATTTATTTTTTTCTGTTTTATTGTACTCGGGAGTATTCTTGTTCTGATGGATAGAGAGACCTCCCGCGATAAATAATTAATTTCATATTCAGTTCTCTTCCTCATTCTAGACCACATTGACATGTGGTCGGTGGCCGTTTGCATTGTGACCACGTTGGCAATTTTTAGTTTGAAAAAAAGAAGGAACTTTTTGTTAAATTTGTAGAAAAACAAGGGAAATTTGGCCATGGAATAAGCTTAGAGATTAATAGAAAGGTTTCTTTTTTTAGTTAATCTGATAGAAACCTTTGGATACGAAAGCTGAAAGCTGAAATTTCTTCAATTAGGGAATGAAAATTCAGCACATATCACAACAAAAAGAGGGAAAGGGAGACCATTTTCACCGAATAAAGGGGAAATTTTGGTTTGAGAAGCAGAAATCATTATCCAGTGAATTATGGATTCTAAACAACCCCCAAATAATCTGTTCTGAATATAATGGAATAGTATACTTTGAACCAAAATCGAAAAAGGGGGAAATTAGAAATAAAAACTGGGAAAAAACTTATGCAGAGTAATCAAACTTAGAAGAAGAATTGGTAAAATTATCATCAAACCTTTGTTTGAGAAGCAGAAATCATTAAGCTCAGAATTCTGGGAAAAGATGTTTCTTTTTTCTTGTTGAAGAACGGAAAGGGTGAAAATAATGCAGAAAACCTAAATTGTTAAAGAAATCAAAGAGAAGAAAGATTGATTTCACCTTATTGTTCATTTTGCTTCTCTCTCTCGAAATGGAAGAAGAAGAAAATAATGAAGGGGTCCCTTGTTGGAAATATTAAATATTGAGTCCATACGAATTCCTAGACTTGTGTGCCGGCTCCTATAAAATGGGAGAAAGGAAGGAAGGATTGGGAAAGAAAAAAAAAGTGATATGGGCGTTAGGGTGCATGCCGAGTAAGAGAGAGTAAGAGAACCAATGATCATGGTTGAAAACTTAGGTGCACTTGTCGTTTTTTTTTTCTTTCTGTTTTATAGGACTCGGGAGTATGCTTGTTCTGATGGAATAGAGGATCCTTCCATAACCTGCTCGTAACTCAACTTTCAGTTCAGTATGTGGTGGGAACTTTTTGACCCTTTCCCGTAATTGTTTGTATGTAATGGAAACTTTTTTGATCAATCAAACAATAGCCGGAATGCATACGTACAGAGAATCATCATCTAAGATCAAGCTCAACCGGTCCCAAATGCCTAAGGAGACCTATGAAACAATAAGGGTTTGCTTGGATTTTGGAAAAAAAAATACGCAGGGTTAACTGAAGGTGTCACGACCCGATCCCAAGTTAATGGGTCGAACCGGACCATGCCCAGCCTGCACCGTGGTGAGACGGCGGCAGTAAGCTGTTCCATTGCAGGTATTCACAACAACACAAGTACATTTGTCACAATTGTTATATTCGGAAATTGAAACTTTATTTAATAAAATATTTAGAAGTACAACTGGAAAAGGAAATGCTGAAATAAAATACAAGATCCAAATAAAGAAAGAGAATGCAGAAAGAAACGACTATCTAAACATCTGGTTCAGCAGTCCCTGGATCAGCGTCCTCCGGAGACGGCTCCGGTATCGTCGCAGGGTAGGGAACCGGGTCATAATAGCTATTAAATATAGCTCATCATCCACAGTGTTACCTAAAAGTGTTGTCTCCAGTCAGGAGGGAGCAAGAACGAAATATGCATCTCATAATTTAAATAGTAATTGGAAAGTGCAGGATAAACAGTTTGAAATAATATTTTTCAGCAGTTTAAAACAGTTCAGTGTGTTTTGAATATGCAAACGTCTATGACCGGCTTGGGTTGAGCAGTAGTATCTTAGCGATACGATATGGCTTATCCCCGTGTGTAAGAGGGGCAAGCTAATACAGTTATGACAGTAGGGCTTTGGTCATAAACGCCTACACTATTCCTCCAGTCCCACAATCAGTAACAGTATCAATCAGTAGTTGAACCCCAAGATGGAGTTCCGTGTCAGCAGTGTGGTTTAACATGCAGCTTAACTTTACTAAGTAAAATACAAGAATACATAATCCGAAACTTGCCTTGTATTGAATGACTGGAAAGACGAGTTGATACCGAGGAGGAACGTCAGGTATGTCTTCGAGTTCCTACAGTTGAGAACTCGACTTAGATCCGTTGTATAACCAGGCTAAGTGTGCTAGTTGCAATATCTAGTAACAAGTCCTAGTCAGGTTTTAAGTTGTTATTAGGCTACAGCTAACGTTTACGTCGCGAGCTACGTGCGTTGATTAAACCGGTTAATTTGATTATTTGGAAATAATAACAAGAACCAATTATCTTTCGAAAACTTTGTGCTTTTGTAATATATCTATAAAAATAGTTTCTTTCAGTGCCAAAACATATTCTAGTTATCTTACCAATATTTTATCCATTTAATTTAATTCTTAATTAATTCTATACGAGGGATAATTACGTTCTAACTACGGTTACGCATCCAATCCAACCACCCAAAAGAATCAACATCAACCACCCAGAAAAGAAAGTAAAACCTACACTACGCAATACAGGGGCACAGCTAATCATCCTGGAGTTATGGGCTTATGTCCTGTACAATTCTTTTACATAAAATAAGAGAAAAATGTTTAGTTCCTAATTAAATGTGCAGTAAAAATAATTGTCTATAATAAATAACTTAAACATTAAATAAAATAATTTAAATCAAAAGTTTGGAGTCTCAGACTCAGTCCATCGTCACATCTAGCTAATACCTCAACGCCCGGTCGGACCGGTGCGTTTGCATTTCGCTAGGGCCCACAGACCGGTACGGTCGTCACCCGAAAAATCAGTTTTAAATTCATTTTCCGAAAACCAATTTGAAATCCAAATAAATAAGGTTTTGTAAAAATTTGGGCAGCATTTCCTCTATTTCGGGACAACCCAAAACTGGGAAATGCGCCAACAAAAACCTGCAATTGTTCCAACCAAAGAATAACCCATTTTTATACCGAAAATATAACCACAGAAATAATTTTCCAACCAACAGAACCTTCCCGAAATACTCGGGAATTCCGAAATCAACCCAACATCATAAAATCTCCGCAAACCACATCACAAAAATGCTAACGTAGCTAACCGAACTACCACGTAGCTAAACCGGATTTCCGAAGGGAAACCGGGGACCGTTATCATCATCGACTACCAATAAAATGCAACGGGGCAGAGAATTTATACCTCGGGATGCTCGGCTAGAGCTCTCAGATGATATAAAAGGAAGACAATAATAATAATCCAGCAGCGACGTTGACGACGAACGCCGGAATTCCAGAATATAGGGCGCGACAGGGAGAACAACAGGGTACTAGGCCAAAGCAGCACTAGGGCACGCTGCCGAGGCGAAGCTAGGGCCAAAGGGCGCTCGGGGAGCGCTGGTCGCCGGAGTTGGCGGCTGCGGGAGTGGTCCCGGACAGCGGGGACCGTGCGCGAGGGAAGCTCGGCGCTGGTCGGGCTCGCCGGAGGGTGGCGCGGAAAGGGGGCCGCGGCTTGAAGGGGTTCGCCGGAGTCGGCTGTCGGCCAGAACAGCGCGGGGTTGCGCGCTGGAGAGTGGTGCGCGAACGGCTCGCCGCGTGGGGAAGCTCGGCGGAGCTCGCTCGCGGGCGGAGCGGGGTGGCAGCGCGGTCGGAGGGGCTCGCGGGGGTCGCCGGAGTCGGGGATCCGCGGATCGGGGCGGCGCAGAGGGGCACGCGTGGCCGGAGGGGGCGCGCGCGGAGGCGGTCCCGCGGGGGAGCCGGCGCTGGCTTGGCCGCGCGGGGTTGAGGTCGCCGGAGTTGGCGGCTGCGGGGACAGCCGAGAAAGCTCGGCCGTACGCTCGGGGGAGAGGGAGGGTTTGGAGAAGAGAAGTTCTGGTGAGGGTTTTGTTGGAAGGAAACAGAGAGGGAGAGAGAGGAATTATGTGAGGAGAGTGTTGAGATGAGAGTTCTGTTCTGTGTGATTCGTGAGGAGTGGGGAAAATAAAAGGAAAGAGTGGGGTGGCGTGTGTGGACAGGAGGGATTTGGGGGGGGAGTGAGAATAGGTAGCATTTACCAAAACATGGGAAGTGGGTGCTGGTCCTTCGGGACCAGCCCAAAAATTTATTTTTATTATTTTTATTTTTTTTACTAATAAGAACCAAGTCCAAAATCAAATTAAAAAGGAAATAGGGCTCGGGCCTGGGTCTGGGCTCGGACTCGGGTCTGGGTCCGAAAATCAAAAGTCCAAGTTGTAATTATATTTTCGAAATCATTTTCCACTCAAAATAATATTAATAATAATAATTTTGAAATAACAAAATATTATTTAATTATTAAATACAAATTATGGGTTTCACAATCTTCTCTCCTTAGAAAATTTCGTCCTCGAAATTAAAGTAAGGTTAGGGATAGAAAAGACAAACAGGTACGGATACTGCGCCCGTAACTCAGGTCCAACCATAAGAATTTCCAAGGCAGTCGTGGATGAGACGGTTTAGGGACAAGTTTCTTTTATGATATTATCCACGCAAAAAAATACAAAAGCGAACCAAAGTACACGAGGTTGATCAGACCATCGTGCACCGGTCCTGATTAGACAATATATTAGTGGGTGCACCCAATAAAATATCGTCATGATCAAGCTTGATTAAAGAGATAGCTTGCAAAACTAGGCTAACTTAGCAGCATCAGTCAAGTTTAGAACGGGAAAAGAAAAGATAAGGAATAGGAGTTTAAGTGATGGCTCAAATTCTGATTTTCTTCTCATCTCTGACTAGGCTTGCAACTGGTTTCTCTGGCACTGAAAGGTTGAGTCCAATCTTCAGCTCTGAATTATTCAAAACGTGACTTGGATCCGAAATGTAGCGTCTGAGCTGTGACGTAGAAGACGTTGCACACTCTCAAGATTAGCTGGTAGAGCTAACTGGTACGCTACTTCCAACTCGTCTTAAACTTCAAATGGCCTGATGTACCTGGCCTCAATTTTCAGCTCCGTCAAAACTGATTGTTCCTCTGGTAGGAGAAAACTTCACCAAAAACAATTTGGTCTTCCCAAGACCTACCAAATTCCAAGACGCAAAATCTCAATACATCTTCAAGCGTCTGGATTGACCTCTCTTCTTGCTCGTCCCGCGGTACTCCATGAATCCGGTAGATGTGCCTCTCGTGCAATGCTGCCAACTTCTTAGTGGATAAACCAACTTTGAAGGGAATAAAGTATGCTGACTTAGTCAGTCGGTTTACTATAATCCAATTGGTGCCCTTCCCTCATTGGGAACAAGGCAATCCTTACTCAAAGTTCATTGTTATATGCTTCTACTTCCACTCCGAATTGTCCAGCGGCTCCAACAAACTTGTTGTTCTCTTGCTAAATTCCTCATGTTGACAAATTCACATCTAATCCCATACCTGGAATTGTCCTTCTTTATTCCATAACACCAATCAATGGAGGCATATTCCGATACATCTTATTATCTCCTGAATATATGGAATACTGCGACTGGTGCATTTCTTTCATCAACTCGTTCCTCTGTTTGTCAGCCAATACGTAAAGTCTCGTACCATTCTTCAGAGTTCCACTGCTGATCAATTTAGAAACCCTCAAGTGTTCCTGCCAATACTTGATCTCTAAGCCTGCAAAGTGCCTCGTTTTGAAACTACGATCTCTTGATTTTGTCCCTCAGCCTCGAACTTCATCAATACTGAATCAGCATCCAGCTCCGTCCGTCTATCTTCAGGTAGTATAACCTCCAGTCCAAACTTCTCGATGTCTTCTAGCAGGTGCTAGTCCTTGGCTAAGAACTCCGCCATCAGTATCGACCAAGTGCATCAGCGACCATATTAGCCTTACCTGAATGGTACTGCAGGTTGATGTCGAAATCCTTCATCTGCTTCAGCCATCTTCTCAGTCTAACATTCAGCCCTCTCTGAGTGAAGACATATTTCAGACTTTTGCAGTCCGTACATATTTTCACTCCCTTTCCATAGAAATCATGCTTCCATAGCTTCCAAGTAAAGATAATTGCAGCAAATTTCAAATTAGGTGTAGGATAATTCTCCTCATGAGTCTGTAGTTGCCTATATGTGTAAGCAATTACTTTTCCATGTTGTTGAAGAATGCAGCCCAGTCCTTTCCAGAGGCATTACTGTAAATTGCGAACCCACCGGTTCCTGCGGGTAGCGCAAGGATTGGTGTAGTGGTAAGTCTCTTCTTCAGCTCCTCAATGCCGCCTGGCAATCTTTCGTTCAGATGAACTCTTCATTCTTCCAAGTGAGCTTCGTCCTCGGCTCAGCAATCTTGGCGAAATCCTTCACGAACTTTTGATAGTAGCCGGCCAAGTTCAAGGAACTTCCGAATTGAATTTGGGGTATACTACTCTTCAACAGCAGCTATCGAAATTTCTTCTCTTGACAACATGGCCAAAAGTCCACCTTGTCAAAGAAAATCCACGTTCAGATAACTTACCATAAAACTTCTTTTTCCTCAAAGTTTCCAAAATTTCCTCAGATGTTCTTCATGCTCTTCTTCAGTCTTCGAATATATATCAGAATGTTTTCTATGGAGAAGATAAATTGATTCAAATACTCATGAAAAACTCTGTTCATGAGATTCATGAACACAGCAGGAGCATTTGTCAGTCTAACGTCCTGACCAAAGAAAACTACCCATACTTGGTGTTTGAACGCCGTCTTGGAAATGTCCTCTTTCCTGACTTTGACTTGATGGTGGTCAGATCTTAAGTCAAACTTCGAAACACCCTAACTCCACACAAACAGATCAAACAGATCCTCGATCCGGGCAGAGAGTACTTGTTCTTTAGTGTCTGGTAATCGATGCACATCCGTTGTTCCATCCTTCTTGGGCACAACCAAGATAGGTGTTTCCTAAGGTGAAGTTCCACCCTGAATAAATCATAGAGTCTTCATTGATCTGGTCCTTCATCCTCTTGGCCACCTTCGGGTTGGCTCTGTAATATCCTTTAGAATTTGGGTAAGAGCCGGGGACTAGGTCAGGGGTGAATCCTATGTCTAGATCTGGGATAATCCGGAAAGACTATCAGGGAAAAACATCTGTCATAAAGGTGTAACTAAGAATTCCTTATTCATGTGAAGAATTACAGCATAAACTCTTATGATTGATCTAAGGACATCTTGTTACAACTTCCAAAAAGATAATGCTATTCAGCAGTCCTAGGTACTATTCTTCATGGTTCTGGCTCTTGCATGAGCAGTCTCCAACTGCTTCATCTTCTATGAACCTCGAGTATGCATCATGCCTTATTGTAAGAGGCAGGGGCTGCTGGATAGGAAGAGGGTCCCTAGGTTGTGGCCTAACAGGTGTTGCTGGGATATGAGCTCTGGTTTGAGGGAAAGATAAGGGGCAGTCCTTTACCCGATGTTCAGCAGATCCATATGCCAAACATTGTCCCAATCTCTTGCGGCAACTAACGGCCTGATGACCAGGCCTCTTGCAGTGGTTACAAGCCCATAGCTTCTTACGACAAGACTGCCGGAAAGTAGGGTACTTGATGGGACCAAAATATCTTCTAGATTCATGGGTATCCTTCCTAGGACAAAGTTCTGCTCTAACTTGGTTTTAAGATAGCTAAAGCTACACCATTGACGTTCTTCATGTCTTCTCTCGTGACATTCTTCTGTTCCTGCTGGGCTTCATCTTGAGCTTTTTGGAACTCCAGGATTTCTTGAAATAGGGCAACCATTTGGAAGGTGTTTGCTGGTACTGGTGGAGCAACAAAAATGGATACTCTACCAAGGAAATGCAACTTAGTTGAGATGAGGTAGGAATCGCCAGTGTAGTGAAAACTTCACTGGATGCATTATGAGGACGGTCAAACAGCCGCGAGGGAAAAGATCCTGGGCTTGGTTAAGGAGATGGGGTATAATCCGGAGATGACACCTCATCGCCAGCAGGATTTGGTCTTGTCAATGGTCATTCTCTGGAAGGTTTAGGATGCACACATAAGCAAGGTAGCCTACCAGTATATAATCAACCAAAAATATTTATTTATATATAAATTGGACCTATATTGTGACAAATCAAATGTTCTAGTGTTCTAATTGTTTCTAGGTATGTTTTCCTAAGTTGTTGTAGGACCTGCATGGGCCACCACTAAAAACATGTCACGACCCGATCCCAAGTTAATGGGTCGAACCGGACCATGCCCAGCCTGCACCGTGGTGAGACGGCGGCAGTAAGCTGTTCCATTGCAGGTATTCACAACAACACAAGTACATTTGTCACAACTGTTATATTCGAAAATTGAAACTTTATTTAATAAAATATTTAGAAGTACAACTGGGAAAGAAAATGCTGAAATAAAATACAAGATCCAAATAAAGAAAGAGAATGCAGAAAGAAAAGACTATCTAAACATCTGGTTCAGCAGTCCCTGGATCAGCGTCCTCCGGAGACGGCTCCGGTATCGTCGCAGGGTAGGGAACCGGGTCATAATAGCTATTAAATATAGCTCATCATCCACAGTGTTACCTAAAAGTGTTGTCTCCAGTCAGGAGGGAGCAAGAACGAAATATGCATCTCATAATTTAAATAGTAATTGGAAAGTGCAGGATAAACAGTTTGAAATAATATTTTTCAGCAGTTTAAAACAGTTCAGTGTGTTTTGAATATGCAAACGTCTATGACCGGCTTGGGTTGAGCAGTAGTATCTTAGCGATACGATATGGCTTATCCCCGTGTGTAAGAGGGGCAAGCTAATACAGTTATGACAGTAGGGCTTTGGTCATAAACGCCTACACTATTCCCCCAGTCCCACAATCAGTAACAGTATCAATCAGTAGTTGAACCCCAAGATGGAGTTCCGTGTCAGCAGTGTGGTTTAACATGCAGCTTAACTTTACTAAGTAAAATACAAGAATACATAATCCGAAACTTGCCTTGTATTGAATGACTGGAAAGACGAGTTGATACCGAGGAGGAACGTCAGGTATGTCTTCGAGTTCCTACATTTGAGAACTCGACTTAGATCCGTTGTATAACCAGGCTAAGTGTGCTAGTTGCAATCTCTAGTAACAAGTCCTAGTCAGATTTTAAGTTGTTATTAGGCTACAGCTAACGTTTACGTCGCGAGCTACGTGCGTTGATTAAACCGGTTAATTTGATTATTTGGAAATAATAACAAGAACCAATTATCTTTGGAAAACTTTGTGCTTTTGTAATATATCTATAAAAATAGTTTCTTTCAGTGCCAAAACATATTCTAGTTATCTTACCAATATTTTATCCATTTAATTTAATTCTTAATTAATTCTATACGAGAGATAATTACGTTCTAACTACGGTTACGCATCCAATCCAACCACCCAAAAGAATCAACATCAACCACCCAGAAAAGAAAGTAAAACCTACACTACGCAATACAGGGGCACAGCTAATCATCCTGGAGTTATGGGCTTATGCCCTGTACAATTCTTTTACATAAAATAAGAGGGAAATGTTTAGTTCCTAATTAAATGTGCAGTAAAAATAATTGTCTATAATAAATAACTTAAACATTAAATAAAATAATTTAAATCAAAAGTTTGGAGTCTCAGACTCGGTCCATCGTCACATCTAGCTAATACCTCAACGCCCGGTCGGACCGGTGCGTTTGCATTTCGCTAGGGCCCACAGACCGGTACGGTCGTCACCCCGAAAAATCAGTTTTAAATTCATTTTCCGAAAACCAATTTGAAATCCAAATAAATAAGGTTTTGTAAAAATTTGGGCAGCATTTCCTCTATTTCGGGACAACCCAAAACTGGGAAATGCGCCAACAAAAACCTGCAATTGTTCCAACCAAAGAATAACCCATTTTTATACCGAAAATATAACCACAGAAATAATTTTCCAACCAACAGAACCTTCCCGAAATACTCGGGAATTCCGAAATCAACCCAACATCATAAAATCTCCGCAAACCACATCACAAAAATGCTAACGTAGCTAACCGAACTACCACGTAGCTAAACCGGATTTCCGAAGGGAAACCGGGGACCGTTATCATCATCGACTACCAATGAAATGCAACGGGGCAGAGAATTTATACCTCGGGATGCTCGGCTAGAGCTCTCAGATGATATAAAAGGAAGACAATAATAATAATCCAGCAGCGACGTTGACGACGAACGCCGGAATTCCAGAATATAGGGCGCGACAGGGAGAACAGCAGGGTACTAGGCCAAAGCAGCACTAGGGCACGCTGCCGAGGCGAAGCTAGGGCCAAAGGGCGCTCGGGGAGCGCTGGTCGCCGGAGTTGGCGGCTGCGGGAGTGGTCCCGGACAGCGGGGACCGCGCGCGAGGGAAGCTCGGCGCTGGTCGGGCTCGCCGGAGGGTGGCGCGGAAAGGGGGCCGCGGCTCGAAGGGGTTCGCCGGAGTCGACGGTCGGCCAGAACAGCGCGGGGTTGCGCGCTGGAGAGTGGTGCGCGAACGGCTCGCCGCGTGGGGAAGCTCGGCGGAGCTCGCTCGCGGGCGGAGCGGGGTGGCAGCGCGGCCGGAGGGGCTCGCGGGGGTCACCGGAGTCGGGGATCCGCGGATCTGGGCGGCGCAGAGGGGCACGCGTGGCCGGAGGGGGCGCGCGCGGAGGCGGTCCAGCGGGGGAGCCGGCGCTGGCTTGGCCGCGCGGGGGTGAGGTCGCCGGAGTTGGCGGCTGCGGGGACAGCCGAGAAAGCTCGGCCGTACGCTCGGGGGAGAGGGAGGGTTTGGAGAAGAGAAGTTCTGGTGAGGGTTTTGTTGGAAGGAAACAGAGAGGGAGAGAGGAATTATGTGAGGAGAGTGTTGAGATGAGAGTTCTGTTCTGTGTGATTCGTGAGGAGTGGGGAAAATAAAAGGAACGAGTGGGGTGGCGTGTGTGGACAGGAGGGATTTGGGGGGGGAGTGAGAATAGGTAGCGTTTACCAAAACATGGGAAGTGGGTGTTGGTCCTTCGGGACCAGCCCAAAAATTTATTTATTTTTTTTATTATTTTTTTTACTAATAAGAACCAAGTCCAAAATCAGATTAAAAAGAAAATAGGGCTCGGGCCTGGGTCTGGGCTCGGACTCGGGTCTGGGTCCGAAAATCAAAAGTCCAAGTTGTAATTATATTTTCGAAATCATTTTCCACTCAAAATAATATTAATAATAATAATTTTGAAATAACAAAATATTATTTAATTATTAAATACAAATTATGGGTTTCACAGAAGGGAAGTTAAGGAGGAGGGGAGCCAATACATATAACCTTATTTGGATTGGAGGGAGAGTTAAGTGAGGTATGTTTAATAACTCTTGTTTGTATTGGAGGTTTTGAATGGGAAGATGATTAATAAAAATACAATAGTTACCAAAATATCCTTATTACATGTGGCATAAATTTGCACAAAATATATGCGGTCATCAACTCAATAGATGTATAAAATATATGTGGTCATCAACTATCTCTTCTCCAATTTTTTGATGCACCTAAACAATTTCTTTTATGCATCAAAGATATGTGGTTATCAACTCAACAGATGCATCAAAAACATAGCCGCCGAGTTTTACTTTTTATTTTCATTATAATTTTTAACGATGAGTAACAAGAAAAAGCGAGAAGAGACGACACACCTAGACGGTAGCAGGTTGAAAACCAGGAAGATGGAGCAGCAAGTTAAAAGCAAGAAACATGAAGGAGAAGGTCGTGATATTTTATGTGGTGAACAAGGGATATTTATGACTTCTTAAACAACAACCCCTCACTTTCCCTTTTTAACCCTCCGGTCGAGAGTTAAAAAATGGACAAAAGAAGGTTAAACAAATCCTCATTTAACCCTCTATGGCACACCCTCCTAAACCCCCACCCTCAAACCAAGTAGGATTTTTTTCCCCCACTCAACTTCCCCTCACTTAACTCTCTTCACCCTCAATCCAAGCAGGCCCTAAGGGTTTTGAAAAAAACCCTATTGTTTTCTTTTAAGTAGGTCATTTAGGGAAGGAAAAATAAATCTAATCATGTACCTTGCACTGGTCTCCTGTAACGTCCTCGATGCTCGTAACTGAACTTTCAGTGCAGTATGTTGATTGATAATTTCAAAGTCCGTGCGATAAATTCAGTCATTTGACATTTCTAACATTTTTGTGAATATGTAGAAAATATAATATCAAACACCTGCAGAGTCTGTCTCTGGATACCAATGTACACCTGCCTGTTACTGCATGGACAACAGCAGGACTATCACAACTTCACCACTGTCCTGTATTGATGGATCCTGGCCATGCTGGTGTAGCATGCTGAAAGCACTGCAGCCTTCAGACTACCCTTAATTTGCTGCTTTGGTACTACCAGTCTGGTTGTTTGCTGGACACCATGTCCAGAGCCACTGTCATTGGAATACTCATCTCAGATTCGTTGTTTGATTAGGAATATTGCTGAGCTCACAATTCATTATTTGACCTCCTTTGCATGAGAGAGAAGCCAATATGAGAATGATAGAATAAGTTTATGCTTTGCTACAGTACTCTTGATTCTCATCCGACATCATGATCTTAAATTAACAATAACAGCCTAAGGAATATCCTTCAACCTATTGCTTCAAAGCGGAGAATTTCTTTTTTCTAAAGATAACATGATTCATAGTCAGGATTTACTGCAAGGCTGGAAATCGTTGTTTGGTTCGTCCCTATGAGTTAAGGTTTGGTGGTTTCAAATACTTTCAACAGTTCTAAATCATAGTTTCAGAGTTTTGAGTTTCAGGATTGTAGAAAAACAGGAATATCAAATACGTGCCTGCCATGTGTCTTTTCCTCCCCAAATGAGTACACTTCATTTTATTTTTAGCATCATTTTTCTTCTTTATCATTACCATCTCCCATGGTGTATGCCGAGTAAGAGAGCCAAGGAGCATGGTTGAAAAGTTAGGTGCATATGTCTCATCTTTTTATGCTTTATTCAACGTGGGGTATGCTTTATCTGATGGGATAGAGGGTCCTTCATAACCTGTCTTGCAGTTGTTTCTAATATGATCACCATCCTCGTTGCTCTTCCATTTCAACAGTCGATAATGATCAATTTCTTCCCATAACCCTTGTAAAGTTGTAAAATAGGCAGCTATAACTATACTTCCCGTCACAAAAATCATGAATCTTCTATTGAATCTTATTTTCACCGACCAAATCCATTGGATCTCTGTGTCTTATTGCAGCCGTATCTTATGCGTCTTTCACAATCTCCAGAAACAAGAAGGTGCAACTGGCCGAGGAAATTGGAGAACCCAAAATTACATGTTTGCCATACCATTTTCGTTTTCATTTTCCTACTTTTACATACCTTGGATTACCTTCAAGTCAAGATTTTGTGACTGTTCTTCCATTTTGTAAAGATGTATGTTTGAGCCAAGTGGGACCTCTCCAAATGATTCTCATCTCACCATAGTTGTATGGTGATGTTTGGAGATATTGATCTTCACTCCATGGTTTCCTAGGTTGAGAAGGATTTTAGGTGAGTTTTTTTTTTTTGAAGAGAGAGAAGCGTCAAAGAGACGGAGGCTGTTAGAAAAAGGTTTCCAAATACAGACTGAGAAGGGTTGTCTATAAACTCTTCAAATCTTGCTTGTGGAGGCGGAAACCTTGGAAATTGTCCATTCTCATATACCACAAAGTTTTGATGGCACTAAAATTCTCTATTGATTCATAAGAGAAAAGTAGGGTTAAATATGGAGTTGTCTTAAGTGTTTACATTGAAACTCACGTTTCAGCCACCTAGAAGAAGATGCGATCTCCATCACTAAGAGTACTAAGCAATAATGAAATGAACCCTCATAAAATGCTGAAAGATATTATACATCAAATCGCGTGCAACAAAAAGAGAGGGTATACACCACATCAGTTGGCTTTACAACTGGTCTTGCCACTGGGATGACACCTGAAAATTCTCAATTTCTAACCAACTGGTGTACCAATTGATAGGGCATTTGACTGCTCAATCCACTGGTTCCAGATTGGCTTCACATCATTTTTTGTTTATGCTCGCTAGTATGTGAGTTATGTCATACTAATGAGTTGCTACTTTAGTTATTTAGTGAAGATTCTTATGCTTTATTAGGCGTGGGTTATTTGCTTGGTTCTATGAGTTACCTTGTTTGCCAATTGCTAATTTGTAGATTACTACTTTGCTGGCTTTAGCTTATGCAATATTTGTTGTATTTACCTTCTTTTAATTAATTTGTTGTTATGCTTGGAGATATTTTCTTGGGAGAGATAGATCACTTGATTTGATATAACCTTTTACCTAGAAATGTAAGAATGAACTCAAGTGAAGTTTTATCTAATATTTACTGTCATTTTGGATGTGTAAGAGTATTTACTAATAAAAATAGGTTAATTCGCTATAGTAGCCATCTAGCACCCATCTTGCTACTATGCTATCCATCACCTTCATTTAGAACACTGATGAGGTAGATGAAGCCAGAGAATATTCCTCCCAAGCTATGGACAAGTAGAATCAAGAAATCGGTTAACTGCAGCGGTTAGCTCATGGGGATACAAAACTTCCTTTATATCGAATGAGCTCTTTGTTTGATTTTGGAAAATGATATAGTTTTGTCACTCTCATAAATCTATGTTGTATTTGTTGCTATACTAGTTGGCTTGTTTATGTCTTGTTGTTGTGCTAGTGTCATTTTAGCAAGCATCCTGCTCTTATATCCACTGCATTTATGTATCTTGTGATTCAAAAGCCATGGTATCTGGGAACCACCTGGTGCTATCAGTAGTTCTATTAGATACTGGTAATTGGCCCCAGAGAGTTCTCTCCATGTAAAATGAGAGTGGCAGTTGCTCTTCTTCATGTAGATCAAGGGGAAATCGTGCTGGTTAGGTGCTTACTTGATTGGAGGAAATCTGGCAATGCTCTGAGTGTCATCGAGGATGATGTTGATTGTCCAATAACTATCCAGTGTATAGTGAGTTGGTGGAATTCACTATGGATGAGCAGTTGGGCTCTGATCGGTGGCAGAGGATACGATGAAGATTAACTCAACACAATGTCAAAGGACTTGGATGTTCATAGGATTTAGTAAGGGGAAAGCATGTCATACCATGGATGTAGGGTTGCAAATGAGCCAAGCCGTTCGCGAGCTGCTCGAAGCTCGGCTCGATAAAAGCTCGTTTAAGCTCGGTTCGTTTATTAAACAAGCCGAGCTCAAGCTTCATTTTCGAGCTCGTTTAATAAACGAGTCAAGCTCAAGCTTAGAAGTACTCGGCTCGTTTGAGCTCGCGAGCTGACTCGTTTATGAGCTTGCGAGCTGGCTCATTTAGAAGCTCGTTTAAGAGCTTGTTTAGAAGCTCGTTGAATTTTATATATATATATATATATATATATATATATATATTTGTGCATTATATATTTATGTCCTTAATAATTGATATTAAGGAACTTTTTAATTAAATTTTTATAAATAAATTATTAATAATAGAGGTACTTGAATTCAAACCTAACTAAATTGAAATCGAGCTTGTTAAGCTTGAAGTCAAGCTTAATGAGCTTGAAATAAAGTTGAGCGAGCTTGAAATCAAGCTTAACGAGCTTGATTTTGAGCTTATCGAGCTTGTTTATCAAGCTTGAATCAAGCTTGCTTATCAAGCCAAGCTCGAGCTCAAACCAAGCCAAGCTCAAGCTTAATATAAACAAGCTCGAGCCAAGCTCAAGCTCTAAAATAGAAAATTTATCAAGCTCGAGCTTGAGCTCGATTAATTCTAGTCAAGCCAAGCTCAAGCTTACAAAAGCTTGGCTCGGCTTGGTTCGTTTGCAGCCCTACATGGATGGCCACTGGACAGAACATAGTCCAAATGTGGTGATTGTGCTGGAGCCTGAGCAGCCAGAATCTCCATGCAGTTGTTGACGCTGTGGCCTCTGGGCTCCTTTATAACCCCTTCCGCCCACAATATCTAACCTATACTTTGCATTCTTTCAATGTCATCCCAGTTCATTCAAGAACAGGCAGTTGTCACTAGTTTCAGAAGTTTTGTACTTGTAATGTTATCAATCAGCTCGGCCACCATAGCGCTCGATCCCTCCAATAAAATTATCATGCTTACCCTAAATGCAATTGCTCTCCCAGTTATGAGGCCCCACGTGCACAACCCATTTTCTCTGACAGTCCTTTCTGTCTCCTCCTACCAATTGTCAGTCATCTTAATCAGGCTAGGGATTGGGACAAAATAGCTAATATGAGCCTTGTGCAGCCACAAAGATGATTGATTGATTTGGTTTATCTTTTCACGGTTAATTATGTTATTTGTTAATATTTGCGTCACTAGAGTTAGTGGTTCGAGATCTATTTTCATTTTTTGGCATCCATCAGCCTTTCTAGTTTGAGAGGTGTTACTTTGTTAAGTGTTTTACAGGATCTTCAAGTCTATGATATATTATGCAATAATCTACCTTGCCTCTTTAGTACAGTATCAACTGTATGTTACATATGATGAATATTTGCTTCTTATTAGTCATCTACCTTGCATATAATCCATTCTACTTGCCGTATCTCTCTACTTTATATGGTACTTTGTCTGCTTTAAAACAGCTACATAATAGTTATCCCATGGGTCAACTGCATGTAAGTTCCTGTAGATTTTATGCAATAATCTGAGTACAACTTTGCTCATCGAGATGGAATTTTGTGTTGAGCATTCAATATGAAAACACCCACGTTTCTAAGTTCTTCACTTCATGCTTAGACGAAACTGAATCTAGGAAGTTCTAGACAGTCCCAATGTGGCAATAATTTTGTTTCAATGCCCAACCTTCCCCTTCTTGTGAACAAGATTCAGGTCTGGAGCAGACCAATAGCTTTGCGGCTTATTGAGTCTTTGCCATCACATAGTATCACACAGTGTTATAGATTTCACTAGGCGGAATCGGTGCGGTGGAGGGCCGCCTAGCGCCTAGGCGGCCGCACTTTTTTTTTTTTTTTTTTAGATTTTAGATTTTTGAAATTTTTTGAATTTTTTTGATTTTTTTTTGAAAAAAATTGATTTTTTTTTTTGAAATCTGATTTTTTTTTAAATTTTTTTTACTTCTCTGAAATTTTCAAAATTTCAAATTTGAAAAAAAAATCTTGCCTAGCCGAATAGGGCCGCCTAGTCGGCGAACAGGCACGCCTAGGCGCCGAACATGGCCGAATTGGCGCCTAGATCGGCCGACTAGGGGGGTTTCGGTGCATTGGGAGCGCCTAGGCGGCTGCCTAGGCCGATTTTTAGAACACTGATCACACAACCTCAGCGACAAATTTAATCAGTGACATGGATTTTTGGTGTTAAGCTTTCAGTATGAAAGGTACTCATGTGTGTGTGAGATCCCCTTCTCATGGTTAGAGGAATATATAATTGAATGTGACTAAATGTTGTTAATGTGGCAATGATTTTGGTAAGATGGTCAACTTCCTATAGTTAATAAATTTATCTCACCATGGAATTGTCCAGATAGCTTTGTGGCTTATTATATCATTTGTGGCTTATTATGATATCAACACGTACATAATTGTATGGAGGCAATATTATAGTGCCCCCCATTCATGCTACTAGCTTCTTTACACCTGTGGCTGGAGGTCACTCCTGTTATGTCATTGAATCTTCTTATCATTGTTGTAGAACCGAGCTACTTAACACTACTTATATGATTAGAAGATCTGCATTTCATTGGATGCTTATGAAACTTAAGAGTTTGTCTCATGCCTACATCTCCTATACCATTTGAAGTCTCACATCAGTCCTTTTGCTACTCAGAGAAGTTCAGATTCAGTGCTGAGTTCATCGAGATGAGGCGTCAGGCACTGGATATATTTATCAATCGTGTAGCTTCTCATCCTGAACTCAAGCAAAGCGAGGATTTGAGGATTTTTTTACAGGAAGATGAAGAGGTATAAGCCATAACTAGAATAAAATTTTGAAAAGTTTGTTTTTATTGCAACTTTTAGTATGTTAATTGAAAATCTTTATATGTTGATAATGAGTGGCTGTTTTTGACCAAATGCTTACTGTCGACTAAAGTCAAACCCCCCCCCCCCTCCCCCCCCCCCCCCCCCCCCCCCCCCCCTTTTCCACATTTATTGAAGACGAATGTTTATGATCAACCAAGTTGTCTGCACTTCTTAATTGTCTAGGTGATTTCCTATACCACTAATTCTATACCCCCATTAAGTCCTCTTTGAAGGTTTATCATTTACTTTGTACATGTGAAGGTAAATCCCCTTGCAAGATGGCCTAGACTTGTTTGAACGTGTTCTTGTTTGAGAAGCAATTGCTGTGCTCAATTTCCATTCATGACGATATCAATAGATTGTCATATCTTTGTGCTCTATTCCAAGACTGTATTCTTGCCATAGTACTGGGGCATTTTTTTAGAGTTAATGCCATGTGTCTCGGTGCTTATCGCGGAATGTCATTTATTTTGGTTACATATACTTTATGAATTGTATTTATACCATCCCGAGTCTCCTATAGATTTGGCTAGTGAAAGTCCAATACCGAGCCTGCTTGAGTTTTTTCCTTGAGGGTGTGTTTGATTGCAATGTGGAAAATATGTTGAAAATAAATTAATTCCATGGAATTATTTTACTAGAAAAAAATCCCATGGAATTTTAAAAAAATTCTATGGAAAACTTAATTTGGGTATTTGATTGTCATTATTTTCCACGAAAAATAGTTGTTTTCCGTGGAAAATGATATTTTCTTATGGGTTGGACAAGTTTCATTTTCCATCATTTTAGAAGAAAATATGGAAAATGATAGTTTTTTGGAAAATAATTCCATGGAAAATATACGCTATCAAACACTACAATTGGTAGAAAATTTGTGATGGAAATATTTTCCATGGAAAAAAAACCCAATCAAACACAGACTTGGCGAAAATTCTGTCTTAATCTAGCAGCATCTAATCCATGATCTCCTAATTGCTCGAACGTTTTAAAGATTTAGTTACTGTCAAAAAAATTTGTTGTGGCTGTCATGAATCCACAATTGCACAACTCATTGCCTAATTCAACTAATCACTTATTCCTTATTTCAGATAAATGAAACTGGTTTGAAAGGTTTATATGAAATGAAAGATGTTACAATTCTTACTTGAACTTGAGATTGTTAATATTTGCAGACAATGGAGAGAGCAAGAACACAGGAGACTGGAATCTTCAAGAAAAAGCCTGCAGATTTCATGCAGTTATTTAAGGTATCCTATGTTAAAATTGTCGAATGGATTTTCTTACTGTAATTTTCCTTTGATATAACTAGCCATAATCCTTCGAAGAGAGATTGTTAGAACTTAGAGAGAAAATCAGAATGGCTCTTGAGGATGAAATAGTGCATTTTCTCTCCAAGAGAATGTAATAGAACTCATGATGCATTCGAATATCTGAATCATTGGTTTTCTCATTAGTTTATTGAATGCACATTTAGTGATTTTAGTCTAGATCTTTCTCTTTCCTTGTAAGGGTGAATCGTATTACATTAGTGAAACGATGGTTTCTATTCTGCGAAAAATGACTTATGTGGTTACTGTTTTAGGACGTGCAATCAAAGGTAACTGATGTTGTTCTGGGAAAGGAGAAACCCATCGAAGAGTCAAACCCTGAATATGAGAAGCTTAAACATTATATCTTTGAGCTTGAAGACCACTTAGCAGAGGCACAGAAGCAGGCTTTTCGTCTTGTTAAAAGGCACAAAGGTAGGTAGTACTGCAAAAAAAAAAAAAAGTCCATTTCTTTTCTTCTGAGTCATTGTGAGGCTGAATGAATATGATAAGCCCTTGCTACTTCTCTGCAACTTTTCTCTCAGAGCTGGGACAATCATTGTCTGATTTTGGAAAGGCAATCAAACTTCTTGGTGCTTGTGAAGGTGATTCTTTAGGGAAGGCGTTTTCAGAGCTTGGCTCAAAGTCAGAATTCTTATCCTTGAAGCTGCAAAAAGAGGTGCTCCCACTATAATAAACTTATGACTCTTTATATGATACTGTACTTAATCATGAGCTGAATAGTTATAGTAGTGTTTCCTTTGAGGATTAAACTGGTTCTTGATGTAGGCTCACAATCTTCTAATGAATTTCGAAGAACCTCTAAAAGATTATGTTCGAGCAGTGCAGTCTATAAAGGTTAGTTTGTTAGATCCTTACTGCTACCTGAATAACAAAAACTAACATTTTCAATTTGATGTTGTATCAATTTTTTTTACTATAATGAATTTTGCAATTATAAAATTTAATAAATTGGAAGTTCCAGCAATATTCCTTTTATGCTAAATATGGGACTGGAAAGACTAGTGTTGTGATAAGATGATACAGACTTTTAGAAATATTTAGGTCTGCTCTACCGAGCATGAACTTCTAACCGTGCGGCTCTACAGTTTTTGTATTATGTGAAACCTGCACAAGTAGGGGCGAGCATTATTCGGGTTCGGACTGAGAACCGAATCGAACCAAACCGGATAAGAGATTCGGTTTCGGTTGTGAAAATACTAAATTCCTTATTCGGTCCAAAACGGAAAACCTAACAGTTTTTGTGTATATTTTGAAAACAACAATTATATGTATGTGTTTCAAAACCCAAATTTGGAAATTTAACAAGTAGTCCAACTTTGGGCCCAACTTTGAAATACAACAAACATATGTAGAAAAATTATAATTTTAAACTTTGGCCCCGGCCCATTAAACAATAAAAATAGCCCAACCGAGTAAACCAAATCGATTATCGGTTCGGTTTCAGTTTTGGATTTTTAAAAGTTCGGTTTTGACGGTTCTGTTGAAACCGAATAAACTGAAGGCTCACCTCTACACACAAGTTCATGTTATAGATAAACCATATAATTTATAAACACATTTGAGTAAGTCTGGTGCTGCCTATCTTCATCTTGCACAGCAGAGCTTGAATTTTATGTTAAGTATTTATTTTAACAAATTACAATAATTTACTTGACACATGGAAATAATTGTAATGTCAGTGTCCTTGCTCCAATATAGATAATATTTCTTATAAAACTCATGTTCAAACCAGGCAACAATGGTGGATAGAGCCAATGCTTTCAGACAGCAGTATGATTTGGCTGAAACAACCAAGTTGAAGGAGATCAATCTGTAAGATTTACAATATAGTTATATTTCTGATGTCGATTTATGCCATTTTGTCTTTGAGCTGATACATACTTGCAACTGAAACTGTATTGAGGGACCTCTCTCCAAAACATGGAAGAAAATATTCCGAAACAGAATAAACAACCATATATAAGACTGACAACTTACTGGATCTATTAACTCATTTGCTTGTGCTACTGCTATGTTAGAGTGGAAAGAAACTAAACTGTGAGATTGGGCTTTCGCAGGGACAAACTAATGCTTATGCGCTCTGAAAGGGCTGGAGAGGCAGAGTTTGAATACAAAGAGGTAAGTGTTACATTCAGAAAGCTAGCCTGTCTTATGTAAAAAAAAAAACTCTTCACTGTTCTAGTGACTGAACTTGGCTTGGATGTGTGATTATACAGTTGAAAGCAGAGAGTGAAGAGGCTACTAGAAGATACCAGTCTATAGTTAAGTTGATGAGTGAAGAAATAGTCCGGTTCCAAGAACAGAAGACTGCTGACATGGGCCTTGCTTTTCACGAGTTTGCAAAGGGACAAGAGAGGCTTGCAAAGGAGATTGCTGACGCATGGCGAAGCCTCATACCAAAGCTGGAGAAGTGTTCGTCTTCTTGATAAAGGGTTGTTCAATATACAGCTGAAGATGGTGCCTGTGTTCATTTGTAGACCTGGGCCTCATCTTTGTGATCCAAAATTGGCTTACAGTAAGTACAGGAGTTTGCCTTTGCCTATTCCACAGCTCAAATAAGCTAGAGTTGGCCACATAAATATGATGTCAACTTTCTTCGGTTGGGGGATGGCTACCATATGATCGATTGATGTGTTCCTTTGAGTCGGTCACAGATTTGATCTCACAATTGGATCTTGTCGACAGTAACTTCAAACTTAGATACCGAGTGTTAGCTTGTTCAGCATTCTGTATTAGTAAATGTATGTCCAAACATAGTTATGAAGTCTGTATTATAAACATACTTTTATGTGCTTTCTCTCTCTCCTTTTTTTTTTCTTTTTTTTGTGGGGGGAGGGGGGAATTTTTTTGACTTTCGTCCCACTTATTTACTATGAATTTGTACTTATATTCCACCTTTTATGTTTATTAGATTTACATTTTTTGTCACGAAAAATATTTTTTGTGACAAAACGAATGTTTTGTGACAAAAATTGGAATGTAAGTTTAATAGACACAAAAGGTGAGATGTTAGTATAAATTTGTATTAATAAGTGGGAATAAAGTCAAATTTCCCCCCCTTTTTTTTTCTCTGAGCTCCAAGTTCATTGACAATGCTATTTTTTGCTACACTTTGCCCGAGACAAATTCCAGAAGCAGTTAGCATTTGTCTTCTTGATATTCATGTGAAAAAATTCATATGGACTAAATATTTGACCTACAACTAATCACTTAATTTATGAAGTGTTTAATTTTAGAACATATCAACAATGGGATGATGATCATAAATTGTGCTAGAGAGCCTTTGATTATAAATACGTAATTTAGATAAAAGTAATGTTATCGAGATAATTCACAAAAAAATGGTACTTCTGAAAGTTATTGCCAAACTAAAGTTATTTTCTATTAGAGAAAATTGCATTTCCGAAGAAAGATTTCAAGTCGACAGAAAAAAATGCATTAAATTAAACTAATATATATGCATGTACTTTGTATCGTGATATATAGATTATTATTAAAACACGGATTTTATATATTATTATTAGGAAGATTAAAAGGTTGTTGTAATTATTCTAATTTTTATTTATCTATATACTATTATTAGGAAGACTAAAAGGTTATTGCAATAATACTAATTTTTATTAAGACTATTTAGGAAGACAAAAAAAGAGGTGAAATTTATCAAGGACGACTAGGTCAAGTCAAAAAAATAAGTGGAGGTCTATTCTCATACTTTTTTCTAATAAAAATATAGAAATTAAATTATCCAAAAAATATTGAACTACAATTTCTTTCAATTGAGATAATAATAATCATTAACCATATAATTATATTTTTGAGTTTCCCAAAATTGGGCCTACAGAATAGTGATGGTGACAAATACTTAACTAAATATGGACAAAAAGTTTAATTTTACTAATTCTTTTTCTTTGGGTCTGCTTGGCAATTCATGCGGGCAGGGGTTATAGGGTGTTTTTAGAGTAGCGGAAATGAACGGTAATGAGGAGTCCGATTTTTGGTGGTTTTAAGTAGCGGTTTTTAAACCACTCCAATTCATGCTTGGTAATTCATTGACCAGCGGTTCTGAAAATTTTCTACAATAATAAAATTACATTTTTGTCCATATATAAATAAAAGTTATTCATGATAAAATATGGATTTATGGATGTGAAGGTAACCCCTGCATCAAAAATATTTTTTGCATTCTTATCGCCAAATGTTTGTATAGTGAAGATGAGTCGATGAAGACAATATAATAGCATCTTCAGTTATTCTCATATTTTTCTACATCCACTAGCACAACAAATGAAATGACATTCACTATCACAACAAATAAATTTTTAATAAAAAAATAAAATCTCAAATTAGACTAGTATAAAATTTCCAAGACCAAAAATGTCGTAGTAGTAAATAAGACACAAGTTAGAAGCCTAATTAATTTGCCGCATCTTGAAGCATCTTCATCAAGACACCTTTACGACGGTGCATCGAAAATGAATTAAAAATCCACAACTTTGTAGGATTATCAAGGAGGAAAGTTTGAGCACCTATGAGCTTGTCATCATCCTCCTCAACCCCAATCTCAACTAAATGTTCTAGCAATTCATCGTCCTTCAAAGAAGATTGGTTTGCACACCGCAATAATGTTTCAGTTAGATGATCTGCTGCCTTGCCTACCGCATCAACAATTTCTTTCAATGTATTCTTGTCTTCGCCAACATTACGTCTACTTTTATACTTTTTAGATATACTTCCAAGTCCGGATTGGCAACCTTGAGAAGTTAAGTGATTCTCACATTCTTCAACATCCACAACATACAATGTAGCTTCATTTTGTGCTATCATATCATCAATTACATCAATTGAGTCCATTGCACTATGTTGAGATAAATGAGCTCTTTTTCTCTTGATCTCTCTAGTAGTATCACCTTCATTCCCATTTGCCCTATCTTTGGCAAAAATCTCACATAGCTTGTCATAGTTATATATAGGCTTGTTCCTCCATTCCGCACCAAGAGGGTTTGCCTACACAAAGCAGGTAGATGAATTAAGTAATTTTGAAAAATAAATAGGCCTAGACTAATTCATATTCATAATCGACATTAAAGTACAAATTATACACACATACCCACCTCAATAAGTTTGTCCCAAACTTCGGGTTCAACAAGCCATGTTGAAATAGTTCGATCGTATGCAAAACCACTTAATCCATCCTTAAAAATATCATAGCAAGCCGTCCAAGTCTTTTTGATTAACTTCATATGATTTTGAATTCTACACCATTGTCCAACACAATATTTGGAAACTCATTCTTTAGTTTCTTCAATATTTGTTCATGAGCTTGTGATGTAAAGGTTCCTCCCATCCTGTTGCCTTGCACATGCTCATGTAAATATGCTTCAATGAGAATATCATCCATTGATTGGGTCCAGCGCAATTTGGTTCTTTCTTACCTTTGGAGGCATAGTTTTACTGCAAATAATGATTACACAAAAAATATATTAAAAAATTTCATTAACATTAAAAATAATGCACCAGAAATAACACACAATACAAAATAAAACAATTCATAGTTTGTTAGTTATGAAAACTAAAAAGTTCAATTGCATTAGAATAACGCTAAGTGGCATTCAATTGCCGTTCAAAATATATGCTTTCCACATTTCATTTGCTACAAAGTTTCTAATAAACTCTCCTTTTGCTGCATCTTCCTGAGTATCTGAATTGTTATAATTACTCATATGCTCTATGGTCCCATAATTATATCTGCATCAACCTCAGCTATGAGACTCTCATCTGGATCCACGCCTATAAAAAATTATGAACTATGCAAGAGGTTGATACAATTAGTTTGTGTTTGGATGTTGTACATTGGCTCGGTTCCACTTCCTATAATGGGAAAGCGTTTCTTGAGTACACCAAATGCCCTCTCTATCGCATTGCGCAATGAGGAGTGTCGATGATTGAATAATTCAGATTTCGCTATGAATATTCTTTAATGTGATAACGCTCTCCTCTATAAGGTGTGATGAGACCACTTCGAAGCATGAAACCTGCGTCAACAAGATAAATTTTTTCTACATTAGCAACAAATATTGTTATATACTAGTTGCAAATATAACATAAAACGATGCAATTTTTTAATTAATACCTTCTGGAATATAGAGTGGATAATTACGTGTTAGGGCATTCTTCATTATCCTAGAGTCAGATGCAGTCCCTTCCCACCCAGTTAACACATATTTGAATTTCAAGTCAAATATACAAGCAGCCATAACATTCATAGTTGGGTAATCCTTCCTGCCACGGTACCTATCAACTTCTCCAGTCGGTACTTTGATACGAATATGTGTACCATCAATTGTCCCAACACAATCCTGCCATTTTTTTATTTAATGGGCTAAATCTCTAGGTAATAAAATTCAAAGTTAGTAGTGTTGATAATATATGTTAGATTATATTTGTAATGTAAATATGGCCCATACCCATAAGCCCAAATGTAGACACTATATATATTGTAACAAACCCTAGCAATGAGAACAAGGCATTATTATTTCCTACATGGTATCAGAGCCTCCAAAAAAAAACACTAGCCGCCATCTCCTGAAAAACCCAACCCCGCTCCCGCGCCGACCGCAGCCGACGTCCGCTCCCGCGCCTCCCGCGCCTCCCGCGCCGATCACGCCTACCTAAATTCCAGTCCAGAACTTCCTCCCGCGCCGACTGCGCCCCTGCCGACCCGATCCGTCGACTGACTGCGTCCCTGATCCGGCGATTTCAAAGAATCTATATATATTATAAAAAAAACTACTCTTGGTCCAGCCAGTTCGCAGCACTATTCAAGGAATTTGTTGCAAGTGAGGTTCTTTGGTGTAGACCGCATAGTTGCTTCATTTGCAACAGGAGAGCATGTTATGTTAGCTTGCGATTTGATAGAAGGAAAGTCCCCTTTGTTTTCCATAAATAAATTCACTTTATTTATTTTGTATCTGAGAAAATTACAACTGTAGGAATCTAATCTAGAAGACGATTACTTTATCCCTTGGACGATGCGATGAAGAAAACTCGAACTTCGAAGAACTTGGACAGCAACTGGGCAATCTCTCTGTTCTCTCTGAAATTGACTGTAGTGTCTGATGAAGATGAAAAAACTCTTTTTTATAGAGTTCTGGATAACTGTTCTGAAGCATACGCTCAGTCAGTTACTTGACGTGTGCATAACTGCAGGGACGTATGGCGAATTCTGGTGAAGACACCTTGGAGTGCGGTTGAGAGTAGTGGAATATATCTATGAGAGATTGGTGTCATGGATGCCACGTTGCATAACTTCTGAATAACTGAGTAACTGAGTACAGGACACGTGAGAACGTGTGTTGACTGTACATTAAAAGTCATCCTGGATGCCTTTGCTGTGATACGCTGTCTTTGAAGAAGAGTCATACGCTAGCTTTTGAAGGCACATATCTTGCATACGTTGACTTGGATCATATAAAGCTGATATGCTCACTTGATTGGGAAGGAGTCGTATGGAGTCCATACGCTTACTTGGCTGGGAAGGAGTCGTATGGGGTCCATACGCTCACTTAGCTGGGAAGGAGTTGTATGAGATCCATACGCTCACTTAATTGGGAAGGAGTCGTATGAGATCCATACGCTCACTTAATTAGGAAGGAGTCGTATGGGGTCCATACGCTCACTTAGCAAGGAGTTGTATGGGGTCCATACGCTCACTTAGCAAGGAGTTGTATGGGGTCCAGACGCTCACTTGGATGGCAAGGAGTCGTATGAGGTCCATACGCTCACTTGGTGGAGAAGAAGCCGTATGGATTGAGGGAGTAGACACGTGGCTGTTCTCAATCTTATCAAACACGCCATATCTTCAAATACTGACAAATATTTCTTGAGCGTCGTGCTGCAGATATGATGGCTGACAGACTGTCAGAAATGACAGTAATGATGGCTTTTTATTTATGATGGCTGCTGAGCTGTCCTTGTAAGAGACAAAATCCTTTCTCGATAACCTATACGACGGCTAATCTTCATAGGGCAGCTGTCTTTGCACGAAAGACGAAGTGTCAGATTCATCCTTCATTAAATACATGCTGTGCTGTCATCTCAAGAAATATTAAAATATTCACTGAGCGTACGGCCTTTAGATGAGCGTATGGCCTTGGCTGAGCGTATGGCCTTGAGCGTATGGCTTTGACTGAGCGTATGGCCTTGAGCGTATGACTTGGACTGAGCGTATGGCTTTGAGCGTATGACTTGGACTGAGTCTTATGTCAGCGTGTCATAATTTTCACACCCTACAAGATCCCCTTCAAAGTTTTCGAACTTTATGAATTTCAAAAGTTCGAAATTACTTTGAACTTAAAGTGGGAATAAGTCCTGACACGCTGGCATAAGTTTGTTATCTTCCTCAATATCAGTGCAAATCTTTAGGGATTTTGTTTAAAGCATATCCACCATTTGAACTTCTTCTTTTCTTCTATAAATAGGTCTTCCAAGACCTAATTTATTTCTTTACTTTTGCATTCATCTTCGAGAGAGAAAAAAAAACTCAAGACTCAACTTCTTCTTCTTCTTCGACTCAAGCTTTATCAATGGCGCCCAAGGTTGATGCTGCTGCGAAGGGAAAGGGAAAGGCTCCTGCGGAGTCATCTCAGCCCGCCGCCGCCGCTGCTAAGAAGACTACCAATGAGCGCGTTCGACGAAGTGAACGCCCATTGAAGCCTCTCTATGGTGAGGATGATGATGAGATGAACTGTAACTATCCCCTATTTAGGGCTCTGGTTAGAACAAAATTATAAAACGTATCCCCTTTTTAGGGTCAAATACGTCAGAAAATACGCTTCCCTCTTTAGGGTTTAGCCGTATCCCATATATTTTTTTTGTTTATACGAAAAATATGTTTGGAGCGTATTCTGTATGATACGCGTATTTTTGATAGAAATGTCAAAATACGCTGTCTTGAAAGAATATGCTATGGCGAGTTGTCTCACTGAGATACGCTAACTCCTGTGTTAGCGTATGTTTTTGATGATCATCTTGTCAACCATACACTGATACGCTCAAACTGAACATAAACTGAACTTTTAAAATCATTCACTTAAGATAAACTGAGCGTAAAAAGTGATCTCTGAATCTGTCATACGCTTAAAATAAACTGAGCGTATATGGATCTTCGAGTCTGCCATACTCTAAGGATATACTGAGCGTATGCTGAACCTTGAGTCTGCCATACGCTTAGTAAAAACTGAGCGTATGCTGAACTTTGAGTCTGCCATACGCTTAGTAAAAACTGAGCGTATGCTGAACTTTGTCATCTCTTGATGTTGAAGATTACTAAGGTTTTATTCTTCTTTTGCAGTGGATATTCTGGCTCAGGAGGCAGAATTTGAAGGATGTGTGGGAAATAACTATAGAAGTGACTTATCACATGTTCGTTTTCCCCAATTCGATGGACCTTCTACAAGAATAGCTCTTTTGACCAATCAAGAAAATGACACTTTGCTGAACCTGATGAGTGGACTGCCTTTACAAAGTGTAAATGGTGTTACCCATTCGAAGCCAGCATTTCTTTTCGGAGATGCTATTGACATGAATTCTCAGCCTGCTCTGGACAAAGTATCATACTGTTACTATAGGGATGGTGATGTAAATCAGGCAATGTATTTGACTGGTTTATCAAAAAGTATCAACATAGCTCGTTTATTTCATGCGAGTTGTCAAAGACAGATGAAGTGGGATATCACTCCATCCCGACAAGCAAAGGCTGGGTGGATAGGATATCATCAAGGAAGATTCCGCAGTGGTATTGAACCACATGTCACATCTCTGCGAGGACTGCTACCTGCTACCATCCCTCCTGAGGACTCAGCACTGCTGAAGCCAGTCAGAGTCCCAATTTTTGCAAACGAATTTGCTGAACTGGAAAATGCCATCTATCCAAAACAGTCTATGTGGCTGACTGGTCTGGTAAATCCGGAGAATACCAGATGGACTGCTCTTGTGAAATGGATTCTGAAGAATTTTGGTGAACAGTTACAGGTGATAGGCCTATATGATGCCATTAAGTGTACTGCCTATGGTTTCAGGCCAAACCCGAATTTATTCTTGGCGTTAGCGGAGAGGTATAACTACTGTACCGGCACCTTCATGACCCCAAGAGGCGAAATGGGATTCGTCCTTCATGAAATGACATATATTTCTCAACTGCCAACAACAGATCTGCCATATGAAGAGTATATCCCTTTCGTTGATGAAATGAATAAGATCTCCGAAGCCAACCCACTGGTTCTTCATGTCTTTGAAGAATTGATGTGCCATTACAGTATTTGTAAGGCATTTATAAAGGACAAGGTGGAGAAGGAGATTCCAACTGTTATTCTTCCAAATGGATGACCTATTTATTTCAAGGCCGTACTGATGAAGTTCAAAAGAAGAAGAAGTCTGAGCAGTATGTCGGTGAATTTAAACCTCTGAATCCAGCTGAGATTGATAGGCTCATCCGGGATACCACTCATGACGACATTGTCATTGAGGAAGACGAAGGCACTTATAAAGCCGGTGATAGGTTTGAGACCTATATTAAGCAGGGCAGCCGAGAATTATCTGCTGAAGGTCATCTGGCCGGATTTATCTCTCTCTGGCTGAGAAAATTTGTAGTTCCTGGCACCTGTTCAGCAGACAGGATGCACAGAGGAGTTGTCTTCGCAGCAGTCCATCTGGTTTTTGGGTATAAGATGGATTTACTGACAGCAATGACATGCCGTCTGAATGCTGGATTAAGGGCATACATAGACAGAATGTTCGAATTGGCAAGGAAGAGCCTTACATCCTTTCCTCGGGTAGAAATGCCCTTTACATATTTATTTGGATGGCTGCTTCTGCACTTCGAATCTCTTATGAATGCTGGGATGGCTAGACCAGATGACACCTTTCTGGAAAGATACAGTCACACACCAAAGTGGAAATATAACACTTTGACAGATTGCAGGACTATATTAAACAGGGGAGAACTATGGAGCTTCACTTGTGTTCCTCCACCTGTTGGATATGAGACCATGCCTGGAAGGTTGATTGATGGCATTGGTGGCAATGAGTTGGATGATGTTCAACATGAATGGCTGAAGAGGATCAGGCCATCTCATTTAATCTGCCGCCGTGACAACATCACTTATCTAGAACCATATCTTCCGAGCAAGTTTGCTCGGCAATTTGGTTACGATCAGTTGCATGTAGGCAATACAACGACGTGTTTTGGTTATCAAGGCGGGTTGATTGATGGTGCCAGAGCGTGGATATATTACATTGCTAAAGGTACAGGGGCTACCTTTTCTATGCCAGATCCGGTCACCTATCAGAGAGGAGCTAGAATATTGGCGTCTTATGCCAAATTCTATGTATCAGCTAATACCTTTGATGAAAAATTCAGCATCTTAGGTAGAAGCTTTATTCATATTGAAAAGAAATCAACTAAATCAGCCTTGCCTAGAGATTGCCATGATCAAGAAGATCCTTTGGCTACCGATGAAGTTGATGATGAAGTTCTAGAAACTTTCTTCTCTGATGACCTTCATCAACCATTACATGTACCCATCGGGAGTGCTGAAGAAAGTATATCTGCTGATAATATCCCGAAGAGGAAGCAGGGCAAAGGTACTGCTGGGCCTGCCCCAAAAAGAGTCACTCGAGCAGAGACTCGAAATCGTGGAGGAATTACCATTCCAGGGACTTCTCCTGTTTCCAATCGAGTCAGAGATACTGATGAAGCAGGTAGTGATCCAAAAGACAATTATCCTACTGTTCCATTCACAAAAAGAATAGGAAGGAAAGTGATAGTTTCAAAAACTAAATCCGTAATTTATCTCGATGTAGAGAGTCCCACCGATCGTGCTGTGCGATTGGCTTCAGAAAAACAAGCTGCTTTTGATTTTTCTGTAAAGGCAGAACCTGTTGAAGAAGATATTCTTGAACCTGCTGGGTCATCCATGCCTTCTGATATAGGATCGATTCCGCCAATGGCCGATGATACGCAGGAGATTAGTCAATCTGCGGTAGAGGCCGAGCATCAGACTGAAACAGCTAATGACTTACTGATTTCAGGAGAATCAGTGAAGGAAGCCACTTCTCTCAAACCAATTGCTGAAGCTTCAGAGAGCGAACAAGTTGACTATGAACCGTCATCTCATTCTTCTGGAGAAGAAGACATGGAGATAGACGATGAATCACCGTCTAAAACACCAATTGATGTACTGAAGACCATTGGTCAACACTCAGGGTTGACACCAGAGCCGGAGAGGCATATAGAAGTTCAAGTTTCGAGTACTTCTGGGGCGGGAAGCAGTGAAATAAATCCCGTGTCAGAAAGTACTCTGAACAGACTATGAGCCGGGCTGAATGATCCGAAGGAAACTGAATATGAACCAGCTCCAGGTAATATTTTATTCATCAGAGTTTTGTCTTGTCTCTGCTTTATTGTCTTTTGGTTTTGATCATGCTTTTTTTTGATTCCAACAGCTGTAGGAACTGCACCGGCTATGAGTTCTACTCAAGCCCCACTTGTTCAAACTGATGTGGGTGAGGGGAGTTCACATTTGTCGAGTTCTCCAAAAGCACTAACTTCAGCTCCAAGAATAGAGGCTCCTCCTGCTCCTTCCCCTACTATTGTAGCGACTCCCAGTTTTGATACAGGGATAGCAAAGATTATGGGAATGTATTCAGATATTATTTATTCATATCTGGATACATTCTCAAGACGACTTATGAAGGATGAGACTATGCCCTTTTCGAGTCTTCGAGAGGCGACTAGTTTTCCACTTTCAGCTTTGAGACAGGCTGGTTATGGGACCCAATGTGTCTTTTTTGAACATCTCCTGAATGATTTAGAAGCAAACATCCATAAATATTGGGAGATGAAAAGGGAGGATATTAATTCCCTGACTGCAGCTGAGATTGCTCAATTGGAGAATGAAGCTCAAGCTCAGCACATTGCTTTGACAGAATTCTTCGCTCAGTCTTCCAAAGAGTTAATGGCGAAAGACGAAGAAATAATAAGTACTCGTCAGAATATGGAGCGCCTAGAGAAAGATGAAGCGTCAAAAGCTGAAGAGCTTAGGAAGTTGAGGGAAGAACTAGCTCGTCTTCAGGAGCAAATTACCTCCGTGGAAACAGAACAATCAGAGATTGCTACTGATCGTAAATCTGCAGCTGAACGCTGTCAAGTTTTACAGCAAGAGCGAGAATTGATGCAAACCAATCAGATTGAAGAGACCAATCGCCGTAGCTCTATTATTGTGGAATATGACCAACGGATGATTGGAGCTGAAACAGCAGAGCGAATCAAGAAAGCTCATGAAGAAAAGATAAATAATGTAATCGTTCGTATTCAGGAGATAATTACTCCTCCTAAATAGATCTTTTACATTTATCATGTATTGAAGTTTTGATACCCATTTGTAATCATTATTCTGATTTTGATTGAAATGAATATCTTGGCTTGATTTCAATTCTGTGGATGATATTTTTGTAGAAAACATGTTCAGAGGTAAATAATACATGACATATTTCAATAAAATAGAATATACAAATAAACTTTGTAACTCTATCATGATACTAAACCAAAAATAATTTTAGTTTAATACTGATTAGAGAAAACAGAATACAGATATAAAGATATCTTTGGATTCTATTTTCCATGATCTTTGGACTCGGAAATCAAAAGACGAGATATCATTTTCAGAGAATAGAAAATATGATACATACTGAGATAGAAAATTCAGAGGTAATATGGACATGATTTTCTATACAAGATCTTTATTAAATCCACTGGGGATCTAATACGACAAAATATCAAATTCTCTGGAAAAATGATACATGATAGAATATCAGTTTCCTCTGGGGATAACGATATCGAGATAACTTTTGTAGAGAAGAATTTTATATTTGCTGGGGAATGATGAAAATATTATACATAATATTTCTTTAAGAATTTGCCATTGATAGGCATCATCATGACTTTCCCATCCATAGAGGCAAGCTGGTATGCTCCGTTAGAGAAGACTTTGTTTACTACGAATGGGCCTTCCCATTTTGCGTCAAATTTGCCTTTGCTCATATGTGTCATGGTCATAGGACGTCTGACAGTAAGGACCAGTTCTCCCTTCTGATATGCTCTGACTTTGACTTTTCGGTTAAAAGCTTTTGAGATTCGGGCCTGATACAGCTCGATATTTTATTGAGCATACAATCGTTTTTCATCTAGAGCTTCCAATTCTTGAAGTCGAAGACGATCATTGTTTTCTGTTGTAAGTTCATTGGAGATTGTAATTCTCAGAGAAGGAATCTGGATCTCAAGGGAAAGAACAGCTTCACACCCATATACTAAAGAGAAAGACGTACATCCGGTCGCATTGCGAACTGTAGTGCGGTAGGCCCATAAACATTCACCAAGCTTCTCACTCCAGTTGCGTTTATTAGAAGAAATGAACTTTTTCAAGAGTTTGATGATCGTTTTATTGAAAGCTTCTGCCAATCCATTAGCTGCTGGATTATATGCTGTAGAAGCTAAATTATTGATCCGATGATCATCGCAGAATCGAGTAAATTTCTGACTGACGAACTGCGGTCCGTTATCATGGATAATACGTCGAGGAACACCAAATCGGTAGATAACATGATGCTTGACGAAGTTGATAACACTAGGAGTTTTGACTTCAGATAACGGGATTGCTTCAGCCCATTTGGAAAAGTAATCGGTTATTGCTAGAATAAATCGATATCCTCTTGATGATGGTGGGTTGATGGGACCAATGACGTCCATGCCCCAAGCTTCAAAGGACCATGATGCCGCTGTTGGGTGTAAGAACTCTGACGGTTGATGGATAAAGTCTGCATGAATTTGACAGGCTTTACATTTCCGAGCATATTGAATGGCGTCAGCCACCATCGTGGGCCAATAATAACCCATACGTCGGATACGATCTTGAAGTTTAGGACCTGGCTGATGAGCTCCACAAACACCATCATGTGCTTCACGGATTATCTGTTGTGCTTCTTCACCAGCGATGCATCGAAGGAGAAGACCGTCGTAGGCCCGACGATATAGTGTCTTCGTTGTATGATTATAATAGAATCTGAGAGATCTACGCCGAATAGACGCTACTTCACTCGGATTATCGGGAAGTATGTCATATAATACAAAGTCTAAAAATGGGCGTCTCCAGTCTTCAGTTATGGCTTCTGTTTCATTAGAAAAGACATATTCCATAGTAGAATCTGAAGAAGACGAGGACACTTTGTCAAACTTTAATCCAGCATCAAGGTTAAGAGAATCTTCATGAGGATTTTGGGGAAAAGCCAAAGCCAGATTATTCTCAACACAGAATAGTTCTCGGTTATAAACCACTATCACTTGCTGACGTCTGATTGGTATGGCTAATACAGCAGCAAGATTAGCCAAAGCATCAGCTTCTGCATTATAGGTTCGTCGAACATGTTCAATAAAGAAACCTTCAAAAGATGAGGCCATAGAAAGTGCTGCTCGATGATAAGGTATCAAATCCTGATGACGAACTTCATACGATCCTCTGATCTGATTGACAATAAGCTTGGAGTCTCCATAAACTTCCAAATATTGAATATCTAGATGTTTAGCAAGTTAAAGACCGATGAGCAATGCATTGTATTCGGCTACATTGTTTGAACATGATTGATCCAGAGAATAAGCCCTCTGAATAGTTAGTCCTTCTGGGGATACAAGAACAATCCCAACTCCGGCGACAATATCACCATTAGGACCTATTCTAGATGCTCCATCAAAGAATAGACGCCAGGTAGGAATTTCTTCAGAAACCATATTTGAATCCAGAACTTCATCTGGGATCTCATCATATAATTTAGAATCTTCTGGAATCGCATGAGCTACCAAAAAATCAGCAAGAGCCTGTCCTTTAACTGACTTCTGGGAAATATAATGCATATCGTATTGAGCTAACAAGATTCCCCAATTAGCTAGTCTGGAGTTAAGAATTCCGGGTTTTTTCATCATAATCCTGATGGGATTCACTCTAGAAATGACGTGAATCGTTTGACCAATAATATAATGTCGCTCTTCTGAACAGCAAACATTAATGCTAGGCATTCTTTCTCGATTGGAGAATAACGCGGTTCAGCGCCTGTCATTGTGCGACTGAGATAATAAATAGCCTGTTCATGGCCATCTTTATTTTTCTGGGCGAGTAATGTACCAAGAGAATGATCCATGGCTCGAACATATAGAAGGAATGGTATTTCCGAAACGGGAGGTACCAAAACCGGAGGGTTCATGAGATACTGTTTGATATCGTCAAATGCTTTTTGACATTCTTCGTTCCAGACGAAAGATACACCTTTCTTCAGAAGTTTGTTGAATGGTCTGCAGCGTCCTGATAAGTTGGAAATGAATCTCCTGATATAAGCAATTCTTCCTTGAAATCCTCGTAGCTCTTTTAAGGTGCGTGGAGGACGCATCTCTTGGATGGCTTTGATCTTCTCGGGATCCACGTGTATACCTTTAGCGGTAATGACGAAGCCGAGAAATTTACCACTATAGACGCCCAGGAAGGACTTAGTAGGGTTCATTTTAAGTTGATGCTGACGCATTAAATCAAAGATAGTCTTCAAATCTTGGATATTATCCTCCTTTCGTCGACTTTTGACTGCAATATCATCAACATAGCATTCGACTATTTTTCGGAGATGTTCGCGAAATATAGTGCTCATTGCTCGCTGATATGTTGCTCCTGCATTCTTGAGACAAAACGGCATTACTGTATAACAGTATGTACCGATCGGCGTTCTGAAGGAAGTGTGTTTTTCATCATCTGGAAACATTTTGATTTAATTGTATCCCGAATACCCATCCATGAATGACATCCGTTCGAAACCACATGTGTTGTCGATCATGACATCTGTAATTGGAAGAGGAAACTCGTCTTTAGGACAAGCTGCATTGAGATCGCGAAAGTCTATACAGACTCGGATCTTGCCAGTCTTTTTAAGGACAGGAACGATGTTAGCCACCCATTCAGGATGTTGTTCCTCTCGAATAAATCCAGAAGCCATAAGCTTGTTGACTTCAACTTCAATTGCATCCATAATGTCTGGACGAAATTGTCGCTGTTGTTGTTTGACTGGTTTAGCGTTTGGCATGATATTAAGTTTGTGCATTGCAATCTTTGGATCTAATCCTGGCATATCCTCATAACTCCAGGCGAAGATATCGATATAATCATGAATAAGCTTGATCATGTCTTGCTTATCTGTTTCTGAAAGACTTTCACTGATGAATATTGGTTTAGGGGACCCTTCTTCACCAACATCAATTTGGATCAGTTATCTTCAGTAGGAGGTTCTCTCTGCTCGAACCTGAATTCCCATTGATTATCTAATCTTTGAGCCCATTGTTCTGATTCGGGAGATATTTCAAAATCATCCTCATCTTCATCATTTTCTTGCGGGCCATCAACAGAGACCATATTGATGGATAGAACAGAGCGATGGAGATCGCCAATACTCGTGTCAGAATCCCAAGAGAGGAAATCGGAAGACTCAGATCGTTCATCTTCATCGGATTTTGAATCTTCATGGACTATGTTGATAAAGGAAGTAGGAGCAACGTAACCTAAACCACATTTTGTCCTTCCGTATTTTAGTGGAGGAATTCGAACAGACATTCTTCTTCCTTTTCCATTATTGAGACTGGTTCTGAAGTCATAACCCATATTCTTGATGATATTTTTAGATTGCTGACTGTAGTGACGCAGTTGTAACCTTCTAGTATCATCGTTTGTGTCATCTTTTTCCAGATTAGGAGGATTCTGGGGTCCTTTATAGAAGAATATTGGATTTTCTACCTTCTTTCTAATAGGGACCACGAAGTATGATTTTTGTATGGACTCCAATGATACGTCTGTATGAAGAGTTTGAATAACTCCTATAGTTAGTGGCTCTAAGCTATCTAGCAATTGTAAATAACTTTGTACATGACTACAGACATCAATATACTGCAAAGGAGATGCTTCATTAATATCAGATACTGTATTTACAACAGAAAGCTGAGCCTTATCAGACTTAGTCAAATTAATGACAAAAGGAGGAGAGGAAGAGCGATCAGAAGTTTTGTTTCGATTAAGATTGATAACAAAAGGCTCAGAAGAGGTGAGCTCCCTTGAAGAAGATCGTGGATAAGTAGTACGTCCGCTGACTGGAATGATTAGAGTATCTGGTCTAGCCTGAGAAGGTGGAGGGGGAGTGGTACGTCCACTGACAGGAATTATCAGTAAACTTTGGGAAGCTTGGGAAGATGATACAGTAGTACGTCCACTGACAGGAATTATCAGTGAGCCATGTGGAGCTTGGACAGGTGATGAAGTAGTACGTCCACTGACAGGAATTATCAGTGGGCCTTCTTCAGATGATTTAGCAGACTGCGGAGGAGTGATACGCCCTTTTACAGGAATAACAAAAGTATGGACTTTTGATATCTCATCATCATTATCCATAGCTTGCAAGACTTTTGAGTATTCATCTTTATACATGCGAGCATCATTGAAGTAAGCTTCGACTCCTTTGAATGGATAGAGATCTGCAACCTCCTTCTGAACTTCTCCATTATCATCAACATATTTAAAGCACTGATGAAGAGTCGAAGGAACGATATTATGTTCATGCAAGAATGGTCTCCCCAATAGAGCATTGTATGAGCAACCATGATTGTCGATGATGTAAAAAGTAACTTTAGTGCGAAGATCGCCTATTTGAAATTTGAGGCGAATCTTGCCCAAAGGCTCACTTTTTCCCTGATTGAATCCCAAGATGGTAGTGATAGTGCTGGAAAGACTATGCACAGGTATCTTTAGTGCATCTAGCATAGCTTTTGGCATAATACTGAGAGCGGATCCTGGATCAATCAGTAGACGATCAACCTTCATAGAATCGATATATCCTGTATGATATAAAGGACGATCATGTCGATTATCCTCTAGCAGCATATTGTCCTGCGTAAAGGTAATGTTTGGAATAAATTCTAATACATTATGGCAATGAGAGACAGGTTCTGTTTCCAACTTCTTGAGGAGAGTTAGGCAGGTTTCTGCTTGCAGCAGTGCTTCACTCAGAGTTTCTCGAGTCTCTTTAGAGAGGCGTAAGAGCTCGAAGATTGATAATTTAGCTGGTGTATTGGCTAGTTGAGCCAATATATCAAAATTATAAGGCTTTTCAAGTCCTGTAGGAGATGACTTCTTCAATGGTTTGTCGAAGCGGACTTGTTGTTTGCCTTTGTCAGCTGCTGTTGGCTTAGAAGGAACTGTTTCAACAGGATCATTTGAAGGCTCTTCAGTAGTGACTGGTGTTGGAGCTGTAACCGGGGGGACATCAGAAGTTTCTTCAGGAACGTCAGCATAATCTTTCAGATATATTTTTCCTGACCGAGTTCCAGCATGAACTTCGACTTCAGATTCCGATTCAGGGTCTATGGAAACCATGTTGCAATTCTTTATCTTGCTCTTGGTTCTTTTATGCTTGATGAGAGCTTCATTCCAGAAACCAAGGCCAACACGAGATTGATTATGCCTCATAGTGATGGCTAAAGGTGCTCGGAGTCCTTTGCCTGAGTTCAAACCAGGAGCAGTGGCTAGATCATAACCCATCTTCGCCATTAATTCACGAGATTGTGAACTGTATAGATGAAATGCAGGCTTGTACCTATCTTCAGATTGAGGTACATATTTTATCTCCGTAGGGAGTGAATTTCCTGCCAAGATGAAAGTAGAGGTTAGATAAAAATCGGGTGTGAAACTAGAAGTCACATTGCATGACTTAGTCTTCCCGAGCTTCTTTTTAGATGAGGGAGTCTTCCGAGGAGAAGAGGAAGACGTCTCAAACTCCGTCATTAAATCCGGGTGGATCCACATGATCTCTCCCTTCTTAGTTGTGACAGGAACAAGTCCTTCATTCTGTGCTGGTGGGATGTTTACAACTTCGAGAGTTGCTTTGGGGATAGGAACATTCCCACTTTCCACCATTAAAGGAGGGAAGTCACCGAACTGCATTGAAATTACATTTGCTGTGACTGTCTTGTCTTTGGGTGTCAGTGTCACAGCTCCTGATTTAATCATCTCTTGGATCTTTCCTTTTAATACATAGCAAGACCGGATTGTATGACCCAGCATTCTATGATATGGACAGTATTTTGGATGATATGTCTTATTGGCTTCATCAGGCTTTTTGATTTCTGGCAATTGAATCTTGTTACCTTTGAGCAAGCATTCAAAGATACCCTGAACATCGTCATCGTCGAAAGAATATTCTTCCTTCGGCCGAGGAGGTCTCTGTTGTTGATTTGTTGGAGCTGAGGTAGCTTGGGTAGTCTTTACCTCTTGACTACTGCTTTGGAGATTGACTTCAAGAGCTTCTTTTCCTTTGCGATTGTTGGGTCGAGTACTATTGCTAGCACTCTAATTTGATTCCTTGGGAGCCATTTGTACCCCCAGACCCTTGAAGGTCTCAGCACTGACTTCAGCAGCCTTGGCACTGACGATGAAAGAAGGCCAATCTTGGAACTGAGTGGACCCTGTCCACATGCTGATGATTGGTAAGAGATTCGACTTGTAAGTGTCGATAGTAACAGCATCGGGAGTTCCGAAGGCATTTTGAGGGCTTCTCTTCTGAATCTTTCAATGAAGTCCTCGGTGGTTTCATTATTTTTCTGTTTAATTCTTATGAGGGCTGACATGGTCATGTCATTGAGTCCTTCATAGAACCGTTCAAGAAACATTTGCTTGAAACCGACAAATGAGGTAATGCACCCATCAGGGAGACTTCTATACCATTCATAAGCCGTTCCTTTGAGACACCCAACAAACACCCGAGTAAGGAGGGCGTCACTTGGTTGCAGTTGATCAGTCATTACCTCAAAGTGATTAATGAACTGACTTGGGGAGGTTGTCCCATCAAAGAAGGAGATAGTCGGAGGCTTGTATTTAGGAGGATATGATACTTGCTTCCATTCTATCGGGTAAGGTTGTTTGATACCTAACCTTTGTAAACCATCCTTCTGTTTGAATGCCTCGAATTGAGTTCGGAGATTCCTTAACTCTTTAGTAACAATTCCAGAAGATTGGGGAGTTGTAACTTGTTGAGTGTAATTGGGAGGAGGGACTGCAATATATGTACCACCCCCAGCTCCAGACTGACTTGGAGTGGGTTGTACAGGAACATTAGATTGTACCCCCGGAATGGTAGAGGGTTCTGGGTTTGAAATAATAGGAGTATTTAATACAACTGGAGGGGCTGTCTGTTGGACTTGCTGAGTTTGATGTTGAGCTTGCATAAGAGTGTGCATAGCATTCAATGTATCTGCCATAGCTCGCAACTGTTGTTCTAAGGAAGAAATCCTTTGTTCATGAGCTTCGGTGCTAGTTGAAGGTTCATGATTGCCCTCTGCCATGTAAGTGGTAACCATTCGAGGAATAGACGATAAAACAGTCTGTTCTGAATCATCGCTGTGTGAGTCAGTATCTTTCCCGGGGCTATTTACGGGAATCAATACTGGAAAGTTGGATTCTCCAAGGAAGTCCTCTGTGATCTCTGGATTACCACTTGGATGAGAAGAAGAGACCCTGGCCAAGGCTCCGGTCCTGGATCGGGTGCCGAGATAAACACCATCTTCAGAATCTGATATAGCATCAGATCGTATGTGTTTTCCATAAATAAATTCACTTTATTTATTTTGTATCTGAGAAAATTACAACTGTAGGAATCTAATCTAGAAGACGATTACTTTATCCCTTGGACGATGCGATGAAGAAGACTCGAACTTTGAAGAACTTGGACAGCAACTGGGCAATCTCTCTGTTCTCTCTGAAATTGACTGTAGTCCTTGATGAAGATAAAGAAACTCTTTTTTATAGAGTTCAGGATAACTGTCCTTAAGCATACGCTCAGGTAGTTACTTGACGTGTGTATAACTGCAGGAACGCGTGGCTAATTCTGATGGAGACACATTAGCGTGCGGTTGAAAGTAGTGGAGCATGTTCAGGAGAGATTGATGGCATGGATGCCACGTTGCATAACTTCTAGAGAAGTGGATAACTGGGTACAGGACACGTGAGAACGTGTGTTGACTGTAATCCTGGATATGGTTGCTGTAATACGCTGCCTCGTTGAAGGAGAGTTATACGCTGACTTGGATGATGTAGAAACAAAATAAAGCTGATACGCTTACTGGAGAAGAAAGGAGTCGTACATTCACTTGATGAGGAAGGAGTCGTATAGACTTCATACGCTCACTGGAGAAGGAAGGAGTCGTATAGACTTTATACGCTCACTGAAGAAGGAAGGAGTCGTATAGACTTCATACGCTCACTGAAGAAGGAAGGAGTCGTATAGACTTCATACGCTCACTGAAGAAATGGCCACGTGGCCATCATCAATCTTCTCTGATACACCATATCTTCTAATAACTGTCAAAAGATTTTCTCGAGCGTCGTGACTGCAGATATGACGGCTGACAGACTGTCAAAACTGACAGTAATGATGGCTTTTACATTTATGAGACATGCTGAGCTGTCCTCGTAAAAGACAAAACCAACTCTTCGAAATCCTATACGACGGCTAGTCTCCATTGGACAGCTGTCTTTGCACGAAAGACGAAGTGTCAGATTCATCCTTTATTAAATATATGCTGTACTGTCATCCCAGAAAATAATAAAATATTCACTGAGCGTATGGCCTGTAGATGAGCGTATGGCCTTGACTGAGCGTATGGCCTTGAGCGTATGGCTTGGACTGAGTCTTATGTCAGCGTGTCATAATTTTCACACCCTACAAGACCCCCTTCAAAGTTTTCAAACTTTATGAATTTCAAAAGTTCGAAATTACTTTGAACTTTAAAGTGAGAATAAGTCCTGACACGCTGGCATGAGTCTGTTATCTTCCTCAATATCAGTGCAAATCTTTAGGGATTTTGTTTAGAGAATATCCGCCGTTTTGAACTTCTTTCTTTTTTCTATAAATAGGTCTCCCAAAACCTATTTTATTTCTTTACCAGAGCTTTTGCCTTCGAGAGAGAAAAGAGCTTTCAGAAACTTAAGATCTTTCTTCTTCTTCTTCGTCTTCAACTCCATCTCCATTTTCTTTTTCTTCTTCTCTTCTCTAAGAATGAGCGTGAGATTTCACTCTCGAATCGGAAAGCAAGTGCTTCTAAATGTTCGAATTCTGAGCAATATGTCAGACATCAGTTTGCCAATTCTTAGCGTCAAACTTGAAGGTAAGTCCGGCATAATACACGTACTTTTTTTTTTGCTGTTGAAAATAAGCTTTCTGTCTCTGAGCGTGCTTGACCAACCAGTACGCTTCATATGACATTTCTGTTGATTTAATTCTTTTCTTCATGCTGTTTTCCGTAGAAACTTGGCTAAAGATTTTCTTCAGAACTGGCATTGGTGATGTGGATGCTGTGGAGAATGTCCTTCTGACACCAACATCAGGAAGCTCATACGCCTTTGATGCGTAAATTAGACAACTCAGAACTCTTCGTGGGATAGAAGGGTCTTCCTCAGATGGTAGGAAGAGCCTTTATACACGAGAGTTGGATGGTGGAGTCAACTCTACTACCGAGAAATCGGGTAGTAGAGTTCCTTTCACGGGAGAACTAGGAATTGTATCCCAAGGTTGGATACATTCCTGTTTCCTCTGAAAGGTAGCTCCTAATCCACCAGTTGTATTAGCAGCACCACGACTTCGGGCTGCCACACTCTGTGGTTCTTCTCTCGTCTGAGAAAGAAGACCAGAGTTTGATTCCTGCTGATCTGGTCGTAACTGAGATCCAGACAGTCAGGAATTGCCACCAACAACGAACCTGACGGAGAAGGTCCGACGGAGAAGATCCAAAGAAGAAGATAGATCTCTATTAGGTTATCGTTGTGGTGTAGAATGAAAATCCAAGATTTGTAATAGATTTCCATTATGATTTGTAAGAAAGTCTAAGAAAATGTAATAGACTTTTTTGTGGTGAAATGGGAATGGAAATGACAATTCTCCTTGAAATCCTCGTAGCTCTTTTAAGGTGCGTGGAGGACGCATCTCTTGAATGGCTTTGATCTTCTCGGGATCCACGTGTATACCTTTAGCGGTAATGACGAAGCCGAGAAATTTACCACTAGAGACGCCCAGGAAGGACTTAGTAGGGTTCATTTTAAGTTGATGTTGACGCATTAAATCAAAGATAGTCTTCAAATCTTGGATATGATCCTCCTTTCGTCGACTTTTGACTGCAATATCATCAACATAGCATTCGACTATTTTTCGGAGATGTTCACGAAATATAGTGCTCATTGCTCGCTGATATGTTGCTCCTGCATTCTTGAGACCAAACGGCATCACTGTATAACAGTATGTACCGATCGGCGTTCTGAAGGAAGTGTATTTTTCATCATCTGGAAACATTTTGATCTGGTTGTATCCCGAATACCCATCCATAAATGACATTCGTTCGAAACCACATGTATTGTCGATCATGACATCAGTAATTGGAAGAGGAAACTCGTCTTTAGGACAAGCCGCATTGAGATCACGAAAGTCTATACAGACCCGAATCTTGCCAGTCTTTTTAAGGACAAGAACGATGTTAGCCACCCATTCAGGATGTTGTTCCTCTCGAATAAATCCAGAAGCCATAAGCTTGTTGACTTCAACTTCAATTGCATCCATGATGTCTGGACGAAATCGTCGCTGTTGTTGTTTGACCGGTTTAGCATTTGGCATGATATTGAGTTTGTGCATTGCAATCTTCGGATCTAGTCCTAGCATATCTTCATAACTCCAGGCAAAGACATCAATATAATCACGAATAAGCTTGATCATGTCTTGCTTATCTGTTTCTGAAAGACTTTCACTGATGAATATTGGTTTAGGAGAACCTTCTTCACCAACATCAATTTGGATCAGTTTATCTTCGGTAGGAGGTTCCCTCTGCTCGAACCTGAATTCCCATTGATTATCTAATCTTTGAGCCCATTGTTCTGATTCGGGTGATATTTCAAAATCATCCTCATCTTCATCATTTTCCTGCGGGCCATCAACGGAGACCATATTGATGGATAGAATAGAACGATGGAGGTCGCCAATACTCGTGTCAGAATCCCAAGAGAGAGAATCAGAAGACTCAGATCGTTCGTCTTCATCGGATTTTGAATCTTCATGGACTATGTTGATAAAGGAAGTAGGAGCAATGTATCCTAAACCACATTTTGTCCTTCCGTATTTTAATGGAGGAATTCGAACAGGCATTCTTCTTCCTTTTCCATTATTGAGACTGGTTCTAAAGTCATAACCCATATTCTTAATGATATTTTTGGATTGTTGACTGTAGCGACGCAGTTGTAACCTTCCAGTATCGTCGTTTATGTCATCTTCTTCCAAGTTAGGAGGATTCTGGGATCCTTTATAAAAGAAGATTGGATTTTCTCCCTTTTTTCTAGCAGGGACCACGAAGTATGATTTTTGTATGGATTCCAATGATACGTCTGTATGAAGAGTTTGAACAACCCCTATAGTTAGTGACTCTAAGCTATCTAACAATTGTAAATAACTTTGTACATGACTACAGACATCAATATACTGCAAAGGAGATGCTTCATTAATATTGAATACTGTATTTACAACAGAAGGCTGAGTCTTATCAGACTTAGTCAAATTAATGACAAAAGGGAGAGAGGAAGAGCGATCAGAAGTTTTGTTTCGATTAAGATCGATAACAAAAGGCTCAGAAGAGGTGAGCTCCCTTGAAGAAGATCGTGGATAAGTAGTACGTCCACTGACTGGAATGACTAGAGTATCTGGTCTAGCCTGAGAAGATGGAGGGAGAGTGGTACGTCCACTGACAGGAATTATCAGTGAGCCTTGTGGAGCTTGGGAAGACGGTACAGTAGTACGTCCACTGACAGGAATTATCAGTGAACCTTGTGAAGCCTGAGCAGGTGATGAAGTAATACGTCTACTAACCGGAATTATCAGTGAACCTTCTTCAGATGATTTAACAGACTGCGGAGGAGTGATACGCCCTTTTACAGGAATAACAAAAGTGCCAACTTTTGCTATCTCATCATCATTATCCATAACTTGCAAGACTTTTGAGTATTCATCTTTGTACATACGAGCGTCATTGAAGTAAGCTTCAACTCCTTTGAATGGATAGAGATCTGCAACCTCCTTTTGAACTTCTCCATTATCATCAACATATTTGAAACACTGACGAAGGGTCGAAAGAACGACATTATGTTCATACAAGAATGGTCTCCCCAACAGAGCATTGTATGAGCAACCATGATTGTCGATGATGTAAAAAGTAACTTTAGTGCGAAGATCGCCTATTTGAAATTTGAGGCGAATCTTGCCCAAAGGCTCACTTTTTCCTTGATTGAATCCCAAGATGGTAGTGATAGTGCTGGAAAGACTATGCACAGGTATCTTCAGTGCATCTAGCATAGCTTTTGGCATAATACTAAGAGCAGATCCTGGATCAATCAAGAGACGATCAACCTTCATAGAATCAATATATCCTGTATGATATAAAGGACGGTCATGTCGATTATCCTCTAGCAGCATATCGTCCTGCGTAAAGGTAATGTTTGGAATAAATTCCAATACATTGTGGCAATGAGAAACAGATCCTGTTTCCAACTTCTTGAGAAGAGTTAGGCAGGTTTCTGCTTGCAGCAGTGCTTCACTTAGAGTTTCTCGAGTCTCTTTAGAGAGGCATAAGAGCTCGAAGATTGATAATTTAGCTGGGGTATTGGCTAGTTGAGCCAATATATCAAAATTATAAGGTTTTTCAAGTCCTGTAGGAGATGACTTCTTCAATGGTTTGTCGAAGCAGACTTGTTGTTTGCCTTTGTCAGCTGCTGTTGGTTTAGAAGGAACTGTCTCAACAGGAACATTTAAAGGCTCTTCAGTAGAGACTGGAGTTGGAGCTGTAACCGGAGGGACTTCAGAAGTTTCTTCAGGAACTTCAGCATAATCTTTTAGATATATTTTTCCTGACCGAGTTCCAGCATGAACTTCAACTTCAGATTCTGGTTTAGGGTCTATGGAAACCATATTGCAATTCTTTATTTTGCTCTTGGTTCTTTTATGTTTGATGAGAGCTTCATTCCAGAAACCAAGGCCAACACGAGATTGATTATGTCTCATAGTGATGGCTAAAGGTGCTCGGAGTCCTTTGCCTGAGTTCAAACCAGGATCAGTGGCTAGATCATAACCCATCTTCGCCATCAATTCACGAGATTGTGAACTGTATAGATGAAAAGCAGGCTTGTATCTATCTTCAAATTGAGGTACAGATTTTGTCTCCGTAGGGAGTGAATTTCCTGCTGAGATGAAAGTAGAGGTTAGATAAAAATCGGGTGTGAAACTAGAAGTCACATTGCATGACTTAGTCTTCCCGAGCTTCTTTTTAGATGAGGGAGTCTTCCGAAGAGAAGAGGAAGATGTCTCAAACTCCGTCATTAAATCTAGGTGAATCCACATGATCTCTCCCTTCTTGGTTGTGACAGGAACAAGTCCGTCATTCTGTGCTGGTGGGATGTTTACAACTTCAGAGTTGCTTTGGGGATAGGAACAATCCCACTTTCTATCATTAAGGGAGGGAAGTCACCGAACTGCATTAAAATTACATTTGCTGTGACTGTTTTGTCTTTGGGTGTTAATGTCACTGCTCCTGATTTAATCATCTCTTGAATCTTCCCTTTTAATACATAGCAAGACCGGATTGTATGACCCAGCATTCTTTGGTATGGACAGTATTTTGGATGATCTGTCTTATTGGCTTCATCAGGCTTTTTAATTTCTGGCAATTAAATCTTATTACCTTTGAGTAAGCATTCAAAGATACCCTGAACATCATCATCGTCGAAAGAATATTCTTCCTTCGGCCGAGGAGGTCTCTGTTGTTGATTTGTTGGAGCTGGAGTAGCTTGGGTAGTCTTTACCTCTTGACTACTGCTTTGGAGATTGACTTCAAGAGCTTCTTTCCCTTTGCGATTGTTGGGTCGAGTACTATTGCTAGCACTCTGATTTGATTCTTTGGGAGCCATTTGTACCCCCAGACCCTTGAAGGTCTCAGCACTGACCTCGGCAGCCTTGGCACTGACAATGAAAGAAGGCCAATCTTGGAACTGAGTAGACCCTGTCCACATGCTGATAATTGGTAAGAGATTCGACTTACAAGTGTCGATGGTAATAGCATCGGGAGTTCCGAGAGGCATTTTGAGGGCTTCTCTTCTGAATCTTTCAATGAAGTCCTCGGTGGTTTCATTATTTTTCTGTTTAATTCTTATGAGGGCTGAAATGGTCATGTCGTTGAGCCCTTCATAGAATCGTTCAAGAAACATTTGCTTGAAACCGGCAAATGAGGTAATGCACCCGTCAGGGAGACTTCTATACCATTCATAAGCCGTTCCTTTGAGACATCCAATGAACACCCGAGTAAGGAGGGCGTCACTTGGTTGCAGTTGATCAGTCATTACTTCAAAATGATTAATGAACTGACTTGGGGAGGTTGTCCCATCATAGAAAGAGATGGTCGAAGGTTTGTATTTTGGTGGATACGATACTTGCTTCCATTCTATCGGGTAAGGTTGCTTGATACCTAACCTTTGCAAACCATCCTTCTGTTTGAATGCCTCGAATTGAGTTCGGAGATTCTTTAACTCTTCAGAAACAATTCCAGAAGATTGGGGAGTTATAACTTGTTGAGTGTAATTAGGAGGAGGGACTGCAGCATATGTACCACCCCCAGCTCCAGACTAACTTGGAGTGGGTTGTTCAGGAACATTAGATTGTACCCCCAGAATAGTAGAGGGTTCCGGGTTTGGAACAACAGGAGTATTTAATATAACTGGAGGAGCTGTCTGTTGGACTTGCTGAGTTTGATGCTGAGCTTGTATAAGAGTGTGCATAGCATTCAACGTATCTGCCATAGCTCGCAACTGTTGTTCTAAGGAAGAAATCCTTTGTTCGTGAGCTTCGGTGCTAGTTGAAGGTTCATGATCGCCCTCTGCCATGTAAGTGGTAATCATTCGAGGAATAGATGACGAAACAGTCTGTTCTGAATCATCACTGTGTGAATCAGTATCTTTCCCAGGGCTTTTTATGGGAGTCAATACTGGAAAATTGGACTCTCCAAGGAAGTCTTCTGTGATCTTCGGATTACCACTTGGATGAGAAGAAGAAGAGGCTATGGTCAAGGCTCCGGTCCTGGATCGGGTGCCGAGATAAACACCATCTTCAGAGTCTGATATAGCATCAGACCGTATGCTACCCCCAATATTTCTGGAGGTCATGTTGACAGAAGCATAAAGAGGTTCATCTTCATCCAACATTGGTTCATATTGAATCCGTTCGAAAACAGATTGTCTTTTTGGTGAACAACAACATTGAATTACAACTCGAGGTTGGAAGTTGCAACCATGCTTTTCATGGCAAATATGAGCAATATCATAGCCTGATGGAGTGTCAATTCTCCGTTTATTTTGCAAATATTTCCGGAGATCTGTAGGAACAGATTGGGAAGTACTTGAAGATAGTTTCTGTATAGAAACTTGTCTTTTGTTCTTCTGTCTTCTTGGTTCCTGAGTGTATAAAGACTGATTAATTTGAGCCACATAGTTCTTGGCATATTCTGTATCAGGGTCTAATATACTTGTCTCAGTGGAACCGAGCCGATTCTGATTAAGCTTGTTACGAAGATCCGTAGGAGATCTGACTTTGATATCCGACTTGGATACTTGTAATTTGCCTTTCTCAGACCGAGAAATTTTAAGAGAAGGAAGATGAGTATTATTCCGACTAGGAGTCGGTAATAATCCATCTTTGGAGGAATTAGCCAAAAGGCATTTTCCATTGTTTGATCTAGTAAGAGTACTAGTCAAATTAACTCCAGAGGTAAAGACCTTAGGAGTAGAGGAGTTGACTAAAGAGTCTTTCTCCTTGGTTGGCACAAGATGTGCAAGTTGAGGGAGAATCATTTGTATGTTCTGTGGAAGAGAACCCCCAGCCTGATTTTGAGAAACAGTCAAAGGACTATATCTGTTAGCATACGCTGACTTCAGTTTGGACTTCTGGTCATACGCTGCCTTTTTATTAGCATACGCTGGCTTTGGCTTAGCGTACGCTGCCTGATGTTGGCTTTTGTACGCTGCCTTCGCCGTACGCTGCCCTTTGAATGCCATACGCTCAGAGTCATCAATGGCTAAAGAGCCGACTGCTGTCGTAAGAGTAGAGGGAGAAGGGACTTTGACATGTCCAGAGATGATTTTCCTTGTACACGCTGACTTGGTTAAAGAACCAACTTTGTCAGCGTGACTAGGAGAAGCCACTGTTGCCGTGTTCCGAGAAGCCGAAGTGTGCTTCATGGAAGTTGAAGACGTGTTCTTGTCAGCATGAGAAGTGACAGAAGCGTCTCGGACTGTTGCAGAAGACTTAGGGACATAGACGGAGCGTCCCTTCTTCTTGGCAGCAGGAAGAGCGGAGGAAGCAGTGCGGCCCTCCTTCGCCTTGAGCATTTCTTCATAAGCCGATTGGTTGAATTGTACAACCATCGTCTTCTTCGTCAAGCCGATCGACGAAGTATCGCATTGAGTTGTTGCTATCTCGTTGGAGGAGACAGCTTTCCCCAACAGAGTCGCCAATTTGTTTTCCATAAATAAATTTACTTTATTTATTTTGTATCTGAGAAAATTACAACTGTAGGAATCTAATCTAGAAGACGATTACTTTATCCCTTGGACGATGGATGAAGAAGACTCGAACTTTGAAGAACTTGGACAGCAACTGGGAAATCTCTCTGTTCTCTCTGAAATTGACTGTAGTCCTTGATGAAGATGAAGAAACTCTTTTTTATAGAGTTCAGGATAACTGTCCTTAAGCATACGCTCAGGTAGTTACTTGACGTGTGCATAACTGCAGGGACGCGTGGCTAATTCTGATGGAGACACATTAGCGTGCGGTTGAAAGTAGTGGAGCATGTTCAGGAGAGATTGATGGCATGGATGCCACGTTGCATAACTTCTAGAGAAGTGGATAACTGGGTACAGGACACATGAGAACGTGTGTTAACTGTAATCCTGGATATGGTTGCTGTAATACGCTGCCTCGTTGAAGGAGAGTTATACGTTGACTTGGATGATGTAGAAACAAAATAAAGCTGATACGCTTACTGGAGAAGAAAGGAGTCGTACGCTCACTTGATGAGGAAGGAGTCGTATAGACTTCATACGCTCACTGGAGAAGGAAGGAGTCGTATAGACTTCATACGCTCACTGAAGAAGGAAGGAGTCGTATAGACTTCATACGCTCACTGAAGAAGGAAGGAGTCGTATAGACTTCATACGCTCACTGAAGAAATGGCCACGTGGCCATCATCAATCTTCTCTGATACGCCATATCTTCTAATAACTGTCAAAAGATTTTCTCGAGCGTCGTGACTGCAGATATGACGGCTGACAGACTGTCAAAACTGACAGTAATGATGGCTTTTACATTTATGAGACATGCTGAGCTGTCCTCGTAAAAGACAAAACCAACTCTTCGAAATCCTATATGACGGCTAGTCTCCATTGGACAGCTGTCTTTGCACGAAAGACGAAGTGTCAGATTCATCCTTTATTAAATATATGCTGTACTGTCATCCCAGAAAATAATAAAATATTCACTGAGCGTATGGCCTGTAGATGAGCGTATGGCCTTGACTGAGCGTATGGCCTTGAGCGTATGGCTTGGACTGAGTCTTATGTCAGCGTGTCATAATTTTCACACCCTACAGTATGCTACCCCCAATGTTTCTGGAGGTCATGTTGACAAAAGCATAAAGAGGTTCATCTTCATCCAATATTGGTTCATATTGAATCCGTTCGAAAACAGATCGTCTTTTTGGTGAACAACAACATTGAATCACAACTCGAGGTTGGAAGTTGCAACCATGCTTTTCATGGCAAATATGAGCAATATCATAGCCTGATGGAGTGTCGATTCTCCGTTTATTTTGCAAATACTCCCGAAGATCTGTAGGAACAGATTGGGAAGTACTTGAAGATAGTTTCTGTGAAGAAACTTGTCTTTTGTTCTTCTGTCTTCTCGGTTCTTGAGTGTATAAAGACTGATTAATTTGAGCCACATAGTTTTTGGCATATTCTGCATCAGGGTCTAATATACTTGTCTCAGTGGAACCGAGACGATTCTGATGAAGCTTGTTACGAAGATCCGTAGGAGATCTGACTTTGGTATCAGTCTTGGATACTTGTAATTTGCCTTTCTCAGATCGAGAATTTTGAAAGAAGGAAGATGGGTATTATTCCGACTGGGAGTCGGTAATAATCCATCTTTAAAGGAATTAGCCAAAAGGCGTTTTCCTTTGTTTGATCTAGTAAGAGTACTAGTCAAATTAACTCCAGAGGTAAAGACCTTAGGAGTAGAGGAGTTGACTAAAGAGTCTTTCTCCTTGGTTGGCACAAGATGTGCAAGTTGAGGGGGAATCATTTGTATGTTCTGTGGAAGAGAACCCCCAGCTTGATTTTGAGAAACAGTCAAAGGACTATATCTGTTAGCATACACTGACTTCAGTTTGGACTTCTTGTCATACGCTGCCTTTTTATTAGCATATGCTGGCTTTGGCTTAGCATACGCTGCCTTTGCCGTACGCTGTCCTTTGACTGCCATACGCACAGAGTCATCAATGGCTAAAGAGCCGACTGCGATGGTAAGAGTAGAGGGAGGAGAGACTTTGACAAGTCCAGAGATGGTTTTTTTTGGATACGCTGACTTGGTTAAAGAACCCACTTTATCAGCGTGACTAGGAGAAGCCACTGTTGCTGTGTTCAGAGAAGCCGAAGTGTGCTTCGTTGAAGTTGAAGACGTGTTCTTGTCAGTGTGAGAAGTGACAGAAACGTCTCGGGCTGTTGAAGAAGACTTAGGAACATAGACAGAGCGTCCCTTCTTCTTAGCAGCAGAAAGAGCGGAGGAAACAGTTTGGCCCTCCTTCGCCTTGAGCATTTCTTCGTAAGCAGATTGGTCGAATTGTACGACCATCGTCTTCTTCGTCGAGCCGATCGACGAAGTATCGCATTGAGTTGTTGCTATCTCATTGGAGGAGACAGCTTTCCCCAGCAGAGTCGCCAATTTGTTTTCCATAAATAAATTCACTTTATTTATTTTGTATCTGAGAAAATTACAACTGTAGGAATCTAATCTAGAAGGCGATTACTTTATCCCTTGGACGATGCGATGAAGAAAACTCGAACTTCGAAGAACTTGGATAGCAACTGGGCAATCTCTCTGTTCTCTCTGAAATTGACTGTAGTGTCTGATAAAGATGAAGAAACTCTTTTTTATAGAGTTCTGGATAACTGTTCTGAAGCATACGCTCAGTCAGTTACTTGACGTGTGCATAACTGCAGGGACGCATGGCGAATTCTGGTGAAGACACCTTGGAGTACGGTTGAGAGTAGTGGAATATATCTAGGAGAGATTGGTGGCATGGATGCCACTGTAACGCCCCAGTCCCAAAATACGTAGGACTAGGTACGTATCCATGCCAGCTGCACATATACGAAGAATACTCTAATATCTAGAATCCTCGCATATGCACATAAGCTGTAAATAAATAATCACAAGCCAGAATAACATATCTAATCTCATCACAGCTCAACACAAAAGATAATGAAGTCCAAATAAATAAATAAGAGTATCAAAAGATAGCCGGGTGAACAAACTCACTCCAAACAGCTATGAAAAATAGTCTCACAAGATCGGAGTCCGACCTCCGCAAAATAGAAAGAAAAGAGATGTAAAATAATGTCTACAACTGTCTCAGATAAGAAAATAGACTAGGAATCAGTAGTGACTGCCTCGTCATCAATGTAAGATAGCTCCAATGCCGCTCCGTACTCCTGTGGAAAATCCTCTAAACCTGGAGAGATAACCAGGTCCTCAGGGGACATAGCAAGATACAAGAAAACACCATGCCGTATAAACTGTGATAATATAATAAGAGAAAAAGAGATGCATGCAATAGGGTTCCTGACCATTCTACTGTGAACATGCAGTTGAGATACAATCCTTCGACGCATGAGCCCTGGCTGAAAATAGGATCGGCATAGTTCCCATAGAGGGTACCAGGGGCCTACGTCCATAACGCTCGGGAAGCGTCAGAGGGCGCCATGTGCAAGGGACTACGTCCATAACGCTCTGGATAACGTCAGAGGGCACCTGGAACCTGCGTCTCCGGCGGAGCGCACAGGCAATCATGGAAGTGTAAAGAAGCCCATACGTCAGGTATTGTTCTCCCCACCCAATGCCTAGTATCATCATCTCCATGACTGATATGAACCTCTAATAACTGCCAAGTCTTCTATCATGCAATTCTATTGGCAGTTACTCCTATCCGTCGCACGCTCCATACGTACCGGTGGCCAGCCGACTACGCGGAAACGTGTCCTATATGTGACTCACATCACGTGATACAACAAGTGTCAAGGCCGTATGAGATATGCCAATACCTCAACATCAGTGGGTGGTCAATAAACTAGGTCAATGCAAGAGAATAAATAAAGCAAGAAAGACGACCGATAGAGTCGCTTGCACCCAAGTGTGACTTGGACGCACAGTTAAAATATCACGAAACAATGCCGAAATAACAACTGAAAATAAGAATATAATAATCACAGAGTAGGGTGGCAAGGTATCTTGCCTGGTGGTACAAAGTGGCAAGTCCAAAAGTAGCAAGTGTCCGCACCAAAAACTCACAAATCACAGATGACTCCCAACTCTGAAACAAACATCAAAAACGGTCTCGGTGAAGAAGATATTCCTAGGAAACGCCTGTCCAAAAGTCAAATTCTGGAACAGGGGCAAAATCGTAATTTTGGGTCAAAACGATGTCCGCCGTTGGACCCGCTTTGCACCGAAACGCGTGCCGAAGTCTACGGTCTCTAAAGTCGTCAAACTACATGTCTACGGTTTCAGTTTGAGGAAAGGAACTCAACGGTATGTCCAGTTTTGGATTCCGAGGAGCCGTGTACAAAATCGCCCGTTTGAGTGGGTTGCGGGCCCGCCAAAAGTGGGTCCCGATTCGACCTTCTCAGAATCAAACCAAACTTGGCATGCAGGACCAGAATTTCGATCCGGACCTGTTGGCGCAAGTTTCGTCTCGATTCGACGACTGTACACAAAGTTATGGACAAGTTTGCAAAACGCCGATACGGGGGTATTTCGACGGATACACGTTGATTTCGTCGCACACACGCGACAAAACTGAGTTCCGTCAGTTCCCACATATCCGCAACGTCCATACGCGTCTTTCGATGCGTATAACGCGCGACCACGTCGTCCGGTTTGTCGGGACGACGTCGTATCGGACAGAAAGTCAGAAATTTATTATTTTAGAAAACAGTTTTTGACACAAGTTTAACATGGAATTAATACACACACGTAAATCGAAATACAAATCTACCAGTTACGTTACCATCGTGGTTAGGTTGTCTTCAAACGTGTTCAATTAGTTTTTACGAAAGGCTAATGAACAGCGAGAAAAGTGGCCGACAAGTTGGCGTTTCAAAACAGTTTTCAGGATTTAGAAAAGTGGGTTTTTCTCCAACTTCGTCTCGATTTTCCGAGCAATCCTTTGGGTTTCCCAGGATTCTGTCAGAAGGGGTTTGAAGGGGGTCATGTCTACTATGCACAGCATTCGATAGATCGAATTTTCGTTGAATAGATACAAAGAAACTTAAGTCGAAAGATGGGTACCTCGCTGTTTTTCGAAACAGAGTATCCTCTGTTTTTCGTCGATTCCGAGCGATCCCGACGTCGTCGACGGCGAGTAGACGTCCGACTGCGTGCGCGGGGGTGTGCGGAGGATGGTTGGGCGGCTTGGGGTCGAAGAGTTTTTGGATGAGAGAGGGGTTAGGGTTTCAGTTTGCGTGGGTTTATATATATATGCTGTCGACTTCTATTCCTATAAGTATTAGAATTAGGGGGCGGGCTCGGGTTTCGTATGTTGCGGCTACTGCTGCTGGGTTTTACTCCATGGTGGGGTCGGGCTATGTGTGGGGTCTCGGGCTAATGAGGGATAGCAGCACAAGTGTGCCGCTCTCCTGTTCCGAGTGGAACACCCATATGGGGGCTCGATTTTGTTCGGACATTAGCAGCAAGAGCTGCTAACAATTCACTTGGGGGGGTCGGGCCCACCCCTACCCGCAGCTGTTGCTGCATGGGGTTCGGCCCCCCCTCCAATAACAATTTTTTTTTTAACAAAACAATCATTAACTAAAGTTATATAATATATATATTCACAAATAAATTTATAAAAATTCATAATTAAATATCAAAAATATTTGTAATAATTGTAGGATATTTTTTAGTAGTAAAAAAATATAATCAAGCACACAAACATATATATCATACACACCTATAAATTCGTACAATTACCAAATAAATTCAATTAAATAGAGAAAAATAATTTTTCAAGCATTAAAATAATTAGAAAATATTGGGGTTTTACATCCTACCCAACTTAAAGAAAATTTCGTCCTCGAAATTAAACTAAGGTCGGGGGATAAAATGCAATGCAAGAAAAATATAATAGCACATAAAATGCAAGACGTACCTTCATTTACGAACAAATACGGGTAGCGGTTTCGGATGTCATCCTCGCGCTCCCAAGTAGACTCCCCTGGCGAGTGATGCTTCCATGCCACGCGAACCAATGGAATAGATTGGTTCCGCAACACCTTCACTCGGCGATCGAGGATACCTACCGGTTGCTCTTCATACGACAAACTCGGTACCACTGTGATCTCGGAGTGATCAAGCACATGATTGCTGTCCGCCACGTACCTCCTCAACTGAGATACATGGAATACATCATGTACTCCCTCTAGTGACGGTGGCAATGCCAATCTGTAGGCAACCTCTCCAACACGTTCCAAGACATCGAAAGGCCCGATGTATCTTGGACTCAACTTGCCACGTCCTCCGAATCGAATCGTGCCTCTAGTGGGGGATATCTTCAAGAACACATGGTCACCCTCTTTGAACTCCAAGGGTCGACGACGATTATCTGCCCACTGCTTCTGACGATCCTGCGCTGCTCGCAGGTGGTTTTGAATCTTCTTCACTGTCTCCACTGTGCTCAAGACCAACTCGGGACCCAATAGCTGTCGCTCTCCTATGTCGCTCCAACAAACTGGAGACCGACACTTCCTACCATACAATGCTTCAAACGGAGCCATTTGAATGCTCGCTTGATATCTAGTGTTGTAGGAAAACTCCACAAGATGAAGATGGTCCTCCCACGAACCGCCAAAATCAAGCATACACGCTCTCAACATATCCTCTAGCGTCTGAGTGGTACGCTCTGACTGGCCGTCTGTCTGCGGATGGTACGATGTGCTAAACTTCAATCGAGTGCCCAAACTCTCTTGCATGCTCCTCCAAAAGTGCGAGGTGAATCTCGAGTCACGGTCCGACACAATACTAACTGGCACACCATGCAATCTCACAATCTGCTCCATATACATCTCTGCCAATACCTCAGTCGACTGGCCTACTCGAAAAGGTAAGAAATGTGCTGACTTCGTAAGTCTATCGACAATCACCCATACTACGTCACGTCCTCTAGGACTCCGAGGAAAACCCGTGACGAAATCCATAGTAATGTGCTCCCACTTCCACTCGAGAATGGGTAGCAGCTGCAATAATCCGGCCGTCCTCTGGTGCTCCACCTTCACTTGTTGACATACCAAGCATTTGGCAACGAAATGAGCTATCTTCCGCTTCATTCCGTGCCACCAATAATACTGTCATAAGTCACGATACATCTTGGTTCCTCCGGGATGAATAGAGTAAGACGAACTGTGAGCCTCTGCCATCAGCTCCTGCCGTAGCTCTCCATTGGAAACATAAATACGATCACCACATCGCAATGTCCCATCAGTGTGGATCCTCAATCCTGTCTGCACTCCTGCTTCAGTCCTCTCCTTCAGCCGTCGAAATCTTGCATCATTAGGCAATGCTGCCTTGATGTGCTCTACCAAAGATGATTACACTTGAAGGTTGGCTAATACACCATCTGCTCCCGGTAATACTACCTCAATACCAAGCTGCTCCAAGTCTCTAATCAATTCCTTCTGTGTAGTCAAAAAGTGAGCCATGGGCTTACGGCTTAATGCGTCTGCCACGACATTAGCCTTGCCCGGATGGTAATGAAGCTCAATCTCATAATCCTTCATCAACTCCAACCAACGTCGCTGTCGCATATTCAACTTCTTTTGTGTGAACACGTACTTGAGGCTCTTATGATCAGTGTAGATATCAACCTTCTCGCCATACAAGTAGTATCTCCATAGCTTCAAAGCAAAGATAACCGCTGCGAGCTCTAGATCGTGGGTTGGATAATTCTTCTCATGCACTCTCAACTGTCGCGATGCATATGCCACTACACGACCATGCTGCATCAATACACATCCTAATCCCTTCCCGGATGCGTTGCTGTAGATCACAAATCCTCCTGGACCCGATGGTAGTGTCAAGATCGGTGCTGTGGTCAACCGCTTCTTCAACTCGTCAAAAGCGGCTTGACACTCTTCTGTCCATATAAACTCCTGATCCTTGCAAGTCAATCGAGTCATAGGCCCCGCTATTCGAGAGAAATCTTCTACGAACCGTCGGTAGTAACCCGCAAGTCCGAGGAAACTTCTCACTTCTGAAGCTGTGGTGGGAGCGGCCCATGATTTGACTGCTTCAATCTTCTCTGGGTCTACCGATATGCCATCGCCCGTAACAATATGACCAAGGAATGATACTTCCTTGAGAAAGAAGTCACACTTGCTAAGCTTCGCAAAAAGTCGCTCATTCCTCAATGTCCCCAAAACGATCCGTAGATGCTGCTCATGCTCCTCTTGACTCTTAGAGTAAATCAAGATATCGTCTATAAAGACTACTACGAATTTGTCCAAGTATTGGTGGAAGATCTTGTTCATTAAATTCATGAAGACCGCGGGTGCATTGGTCAAACCGAAGGGCATGACCAAGAACTCGTAGTGTCCATACCTCGATCGAAAAGCCGTCTTGGCAATATCTTCCTTCCGCACCTTCAATTGGTGATAGCCCGATCGTAAGTCAATCTTGGAGAATAGTTTTGCTCCACTCAGTTGATCGAATAGATCGTCTATACGCGGCAAGGGATACTTGTTCTTCACCGTCACTGCATTCAACGCTCTGTAGTCAATGCACATGCGCACTGTCCCGTCTTTCTTAGGCACAAAAAGAACGGGTGCTCCCCATGGTGACGCACTAGCACGAATAAATCCCTTTTCTAACAAGTCATCAATCTGCGTCTTCATCTCAACCAACTCCTTGGGTGCCAGACGATATACTCGAGATGAAATAGGCTCTGCTCCGGGAATAAGCTCAATAGAAAACTCAATATCTCGGTCGGGTGGTAGTCCAGGCAAATCCTCGGGGAATACATCCTCGAACTCGGTAATAATAGGGTGCTGAGGGGCGTCCTGCATCATCATATGAGTCCCCGCTGTGGGTGCATCACAACTATCTCCGTCTTCTTTGGTGAACTCAAACTCCGCCGCATTCGGTGGTCTAAAGATAATACTGCTCCTATGGCAGTCTATAAGAGCAAAATGCTGGCTCAACCAGTCCATTCCAAGAACCACATCGAATGTCGGCATAGGGAATACAAGAAGTCGTGACATCATCTCCCTGCCATTTATCACTACAGGACAAAGTCTACAAATACCACTAACAGGTACAACTCCTCCTCCAGTGAGGATTCTAACATTCTTAGCTAAGGGTGTGATGGGAATGCTGTGTCTAGTGGCAAAACTAGTGGCTATGAATGAATGAGTGGCTCTAGTATCAAATAATGTAATAGCAGGAAAAGATGCAACTAGAACCATACCTGTTATGACCTCCGCCTCTGTCTCTATATCCTCAATAGCAAGTGAGAATGCCTGCCCATAGTTCTGTCCCGGGCCCTGAGCTCTGGCCTTGTTATACTGTGTGCCTTGGGGAGGCAATGGTGGACGGGGTGCTCCTGCTATAGGCCGTGGTGCTGGGAGAGGTGGAGCTGTGGGCCTCGGATTTTGCCGAGCTTGTACTATTGCATGTTGCTCCGGACAATCTTTGAGCATGTGCTGATTAGATCCACATCTCAAGCATAATCCAAGGTGAGTCCTGCAGTCATTCTGGATATGTCCTTGTTTACCGCAGTAATGGCAAACAGGCTTCTGATAAGGTGTGGGCCTCTGCTGGAACTGTCCTGTGGTCCTCCTGATAGGTCCACTCTGAGTGGCTCGGGCTGGTGTAACTGCTGGTGTATGGCGCCTCGATGTCGGCTGCTGTTCCTTGTGAAGAATCTCCTGAGCACGAGCTTCTTCTAAGACAGCTGAATGGGAGACACGAGACTGAGTAGTCGTATAAGACTTGAGCTCTGGTGCAAGCCCCTGGTGAAATCTCCTCGCCTTCTCTAACTCGGTCGGAATCAATCCCGCACCAAATCGACTCAGGCGATTGAACTCCGAGTCATACTCATCAACTGACATGTTCCCTTGCTTCAGATGGAGGAACTGGTCGTAGAGACCATCTCGAACATGAATAGGGAAGAATCTCTCATAAAATGCATCATAGAACTGCTTCCAAGTGATCCCAGTGCCTAATCTCCTCTCTTCCGCTTTCCACCAGTGGTGAGCATTATCTTCTAACAGTAGGTCCACTGCTGTCATCCAATCTCGAGCTGGCAATTGGGATGCCTTCAGTAGCTTCTCGGTGCTAATAAGCCACTGTGACACCTCTAATGGCTTCTCCGTCCCTCTAAAGGCCTTGGGGTTCATATCTGTGAAATCTTTGATAGCGCCTTCGTAGGGTTGCGGAGCTGGTGCCGGTACTGGTGCTGGAGGTGGTGGTGGAGATCTGGCCATAGCTGCCATCATCGTCTGTCTCATCAGCTCAGTCTGCTGCCACTGAGCCTGCATCATGGCATACATAAACTGAGTAGTAGGGCTCCCATCAGTCGGTGGAGAAGGCATTTGAGGTCCCGACTGTGGAGGAAACTGCTGAGGGAATGGTGGTGGTGGAGGCAGTGGTACATTCCCTCCCGGTGGCATGGTAGTAGTCTGTCCAGCCTGGCTGCCTATGGGTGCTGCGACCTCTGGGTACTCCGTCGTAGTAGGCTGTGTCAGTCCTGGCTGGTAAGGTGTCGCTGGAGTCATGGGAGGATTCTGTCCCTCCGGAGTAATCTCCTCACCAGATGTGAGGGCCAAGGCAGAAGTGCGTCCGTTTCGTAGATTCATACTGTAGGCACGAGGAAGATAAGTTGATATTAGGAAAGATTAGATATGAAGTAAATCGAATAATCAAGGAAGTTTCAAAAAAAGATTGGAAGTCAAGGGATAATAGTAGTTCTGGATGAGATATTCCTATTCCTATATGCAGGCTTGTTGGGCACAGTCATGTAACCCAACAATATTAAATCTGACCTGCATGGGCCACCACAAAAACATGTAACGCCCCAGTCCCAAAATACGTAGGACTAGGTACGTATCCATGCCAGCTGCACATATACGAAGAATACTCTAATATCTAGAATCCTCGCATATGCACATAAGCTATAAATAAATAATCACAGGCCAGAATAACATATCTAATCTCATCACAGCTCAACACAAAAGATAATGAAGTCCAAATAAATAAATAAGAGTATCAAAAGATAGCCGGGTGAACAAACTCACTCCAAACAGCTATGAAAAATAGTCTCACAAGATCGGAGTCCGACCTCCGCAAAATAGAAAGAAAAGAGATGTAAAATAATGTCTACAACTGTCTCAGATAAGAAAATAGACTAGGAATCAGTAGTGACTGCCTCGTCATCAATGTAAGATAGCTCCAATGCCGCTCCGTACTCCTGTAGAAAATCCTCTAAACCTGGAGAGATAACCAGGTCCTCAGGGGACATAGCAAGATACAAGAAAACACCATGTCGTATAAACTGTGATAATATAATAAGAGAAAAAGAGATGCATGCAATAGGGTTCCTGACCATTCTACTGTGAATATGCAGTTGAGATACAATCCTTCGACGCATGAGCCCTGGCTGAAAATAGGATCGACATAGTTCCCATAGAGGGTACCAGGGGCCTACTTCCATAACGCTCGGGAAGCGTCAGAGGGCGCCATGTGCAAGGGGCTACGTCCATAACGCTCTGGATAACGTCAGAGGGCACCTGGAACCTGCGTCTCCGGCGGAGCGCACAGGCAATCATGGAAGTGTAAAGAAGCCCATACGTCAGGTATTGTTCTCCCCACCCAATGCCTAGTATCATCATCTCCATGACTGATATGAACCTCTAATAACTGCCAAGTCTTCTATCATGCAATTCTATTGGCAGTTACTCCTATCCGTCGCACGCTCCATACGAACCGGTGGCCAGCCGACTACGCAGAAACGTGTCCTATATGTGACTTACATCACGTGATACAACAAGTGTCAAGGCCGTATGAGATATGCCAATACCTCAACATCAGTGGGTGGTCAATAAACTAGGTCAATGCAAGAGAATAAATAAAGCAAGAAAGACGACCGATAGAGTCGCTTGCACCCAAGTGTGACTTGGACGCACAGTTAAAATATCACGAAATAATGCAGAAATAACAACTGAAAATAAGAATATAATAATCACAGAGTAGGGTGGCAAGGTATCTTGCCTGGTGGTACAAAGTGGCAAGTCCAAAAGTAGCAAGTGTCCGCACCAAAAACTCACAAATCACAGATGACTCCCAACTCTGAAACAAACATCAAAAACGGTCTCGGTGAAGTAGATATTCCTAGGAAATGCCTGTCCAAAAGTCAAATTCTGGAACAGGGGCAAAATCGTAATTTCGGGTCAAAACGATGTCCGCCGTTGGACCCACTTTGCACCGAAACGCGTGCCGAAGTCTACGGTCTCTAAAGTCGTCAAACTACATGTCTACGGTTTCAGTTTGAGGAAAGGAACTCAACGGTATGTTCAGTTTTGGATTCCGAGGAGCCGTGTACAAAATCGCCCGTTTGAGTGGGTTGCGGGCCCGCCAAAAGTGGGTCCCGATTCGACCTTCTCAGAATCAAACCAAACTTGGCATGCAGGACCAAAATTTCGATCCGGACCTGTTGGCGCAAGTTTCGTCTCGATTCGACGACTGTACACAAAGTTATGGACAAGTTTGCAAAACGCCGATACGGGGGTATTTCGACGGATACACGTTGATTTTGTCGCACACACGCGACGAAACTGAGTTCCGTCAGTTCCCACATATCCGCAACGTCCATACGCGTCTTTCGATGCGTATAACGTGCGACCACGTCGTCCGGTTTGTCGGGACGACGTCGTATCGGACAGAAAGTCAGAAATTTATTATTTTAGAAAACAGTTTTTGACACAAGTTTAACATGGAATTAATACACACACGTAAATCGAAATACAAATCTACCAGTTACGTTACCATCGTGGTTAGGTTGTCTTCAAACGTGTTCAATTAGTTTTTACGAAAGGCTAATGAACAGCGAGAAAAGTGGCCGACAAGTTGGCGTTTCAAAACAGTTTTCAGGATTTAGAAAAGTGGGTTTTTCTCCAACTTCGTCTCGATTTTCCGAGCAATCCTTTGGGTTTCCCAGGATTCTGTCAGAAGGGGTTTGAAGGGGGTCATGTCTACTATGCACATCATTCGATAGATCGAATTTTCGTTGAATAGATACAAAGAAACTTAAGTCGAAAGATGGGTACCTCGCTGTTTTTCGAAACAGAGTATCCTCTGCTTTCCGTCGATTCCGAGCGATCCCGACGTCGTCGACGACGAGTAGACGTTCGACTGCGTGCGCGGGGGTGTGCGGAGGATGGTTGGGCGGCTTGGGGTCGAAGAGTTTTTGGATGAGAGAGGGGTTAGGGTTTCAGTTTGCGTGGGTTTATATATATATGCTGTCGACTTCTATTCCTATAAGTATTAGAATTAGGGGGCGGGCTCGGGTTTCGTATGTTGCGGCTACTGCTGCTGGGTTTTACTCCATGGTGGGGTCGGGCTATGTGTGGGGTCTCGGGCTAATGAGGGATAGCAGCACAAGTGTGCCGCTCTCCTGTTCCGAGTGGAACACCCATATGGGGGCTCGATTTTGTTCGGACATTAGCAGCAAGAGCTGCTAACAATTCACTTGGGGGGGTCGGGCCCACCCCTACCCGCAGCTGTTGCTGCATGGGGTTCGGCCCCCCCTCCAATAACAATTTTTTTTTTTAACAAAACAATCATTAACTAAAGTTATATAATATATATATTCACAAATAAATTTATAAAAATTCATAATTAAATATCAAAAATATTTGTAATAATTGTAGGATATTTTTTAGTAGTAAAAAAATATAATCAAGCACACAAACATATATATCATACACACCTATAAATTCGTACAATTACCAAATAAATTCAATTAAATAGAGAAAAATAATTTTTCAAGCATTAAAATAATTAGAAAATATTGGGATTTTACAGCCACGTTGCATAACTTCTGAATAACTGAGTAACTGAGTACAGGACACGTGAGAACGTGTGTTGACTGTACATTAAAAGTCATCCTGGATGCCTTTGCTATGATACGCTGTCTTTGAAGAAGAGTCATACGCTAGCTTTTGAAGGCACATGTCTTGCATACGCTGACTTGGATCATATAAAGCTGATACGCTCACTTGATTGGGAAGGAGTCGTATGGATTCCATACGCTTACTTGGCTGGGAAGGAGTCGTATGGGGTCCATACGCTCACTTAGCTGGGAAGGAGTCGTATGAGATCCATACGCTCACTTAATTGGGAAGGAGTCGTATGAGATCCATACGCTCACTTAATTGGGAAGGAGTCGTATGGGGTCCATACGCTCACTTAGCAAGGAGTTGTATGGGGTCCATACGCTCACTTAGCACGGAGTTGTATGGGGTCCATACGCTCACTTAGCAAGGAGTTGTATGGGGTCCAGACGCTCACTTGGATGGCAAGGAGTCGTATGAGGTCCATACGCTCACTTGGTGGGGAAGAAGCCGTGTGGATTGAGGGAGTAGACACGTGGCTGTTCTCAATCTTCTCAAACACGCCATATCTTCAAATACTGACAAATATTTCTTGAGCGTCGTGCTGCAGATATGATGGCTGACAGACTGTCAGAAATGACAGTAATGATGGCTTTTTATTTATGATGGCTGCTGAGCTGTCCTCGTAAGAGACAAAATCCTTTCTCAAAAACCTATACGACGGCTAATCTTCATAGGGCAGCTGTCTTTGCACGAAAGACGAAGTGTCAGATTCATCCTTCATTAAATACATGCTGTGCTGTCTTCTCAAGAAATATTAAAATATTCACTGAGCGTACGGCCTTTAGATGAGCGTATGGCCTTGGCTGAGCGTATGGCCTTGAGCGTATGGCTTTGACTGAGCGTATGGCCTTGAGCGTATGACTTGGACTGAGCGTATGGCTTTGAGCGTATGACTTGGACTGAGTCTTATGTCAGCGTGTCATAATTTTCACACCCTACACCCTTGAGAAAAAAAAAATATATATATATTATATTATATATATATATATATATATATATATATATATATATATATATATATATATATATATATATATATCCGGCGCCCCTTATCGCGGCCGATTCGCTGCTGACCCCGTCCATCAGCGGCAGATTCGTCGGAGTTGTACAAAATTTTGTATACTCGACATCCGCTCGCTCCTACGCGCCAGATCCGGCGCCCTTGATCGCGGCCGATTCGCCGCCGACCCCGTCCATCAGCGGCCGATTCGTCGGAGTTGTACAAAATTTTTGTACACCCGACATCCGCAATGGCAGTTGATGCTGCGCCTAGCTACTCCGTCGCGACTGGCGGTGGCGGTGCACACAACCCAAATTATCCTAATCCGAAGGATCCATATTTTCTGAGTTCTGCTGATCAACCAGGAAATATCATTACTCCTATTATTTTCCGTGGACCGAACTATGCTGAGTGGTCTCGGTCGATACGTCTCTCCCCGATCTCGAGGCGAAAGATCACTTTTCTGGAAGGTACTGAAGTCAAACCTGTTAATGATGCTAGTAAATTGCTTGATTGGAGATGCGTGCAAGCGCTATTGGTTCAATGGGTTCTTAATACCATTGATCCGTCTCTGAAAAAATCTTTGCCGTACTTTAAGGAGGTTTATCCATTGTGGAACTTGTTGGAGAAAAGATTTGTTGTTAGCAACGGCACTCGAAAGCAATAAATTAAGGTGGCTTTGGCCGAGTGCAAACAAATGGCGTCGATGTCTGTGGAAACATATTTTGGAAATTTGCAGTCTTTGTGGGATGAACAAGCTGCTTATTTTCCATTGCCTACTGTCACGACCCACACCCGCTTTTCGTATGCGAGTTCGTGAGCAAGCCAGCTACATATCGAACGGACTCCAGCCCGACTCGAATACGTATAAGCTGTCAAGGTCATGGGTATCCTGTCTAATCTAAACTATATCTCAATCCACATGAATCATATAAACAAGAATGAACAAGTATGGGTCGTGGTCTGCAGCCCACTAGCATATATGTCCGATAAGACTCTAAAAAAAATAACTAGAGTCTAAACTGAATCAAGAAACATGATATCTCATGATAATGAAGAAAAGTACGAGCGGATAATAAACACAATAACAATACCTGAATCCTGCAAGCGTATCATCACGTCTGCCATCCAGAGCTGCTAACTAACTCCATGCAATAACTAACCTGAAGAGATCATCAGGTCCTCAGGGGACATAGCAAGATACATAGAAACATGCCTATCTAGCAGTTTATCATGCAATAAAAAAAATACAGGAGATAATAGGAAAAGACCAATCAGCACGAAAATACGACTGTACACGACTGAAAGAACCACTACGCCTAAACGAACTGCTGGAGAAAACAAGAGAACACGATATCACGATGTCAATGGATAACCAATCGAATACTCAAACCCTCGTCCCTAGTATGGACTCGCTGGTTTGAACAACTACTAGCCCTCGCTCCTAGTGTGGACTCGCAGGCTAGCATCACCCTCGTCCCTAGTGTGGACTCGCAGGTGTGAACCATATACTACTAACCCTCGTCCCTAATGTGGACTCGTAGGCTAGCATCACCCTCGTCCCTAGTGTGGACTCGCAGGTGTGAACCATATACTACTAACCCTCTTCCCTGGTGTGGACTCGCAGATTAGCTTACTAACTCTCGCCCCTGGTGTGGGCTCGCAAGTTAGCTTAACTACTAACCCTCGCCCCTAATGTGGACTTGCATATTAGCTTACTAACTCTCGTCCCTGGTGTGGGCTCGCAAGTTAGCTTAACTACTAACCCTCGCCCCTAATGTGGACTCGCAGGTTAGCTTCAAGAATTTCAAGATACAGCAGTTCTGATATGACTTATTCATCCTATGACACGATGTGACTCAGTCCAAGTACAAGAGATGACACGACACGACCCAATCACGATACACGAGAAAACCAATCCAATATGAACTACAAAGCTAATTATAAACAAGGCTATATATAAACTAGCAGACATGATATACAAATCACATATAAATAATCAACTAGTAAAACTGTATAATAATATAAATATGTATGTAAATAAACTGTAGAGGAAGGCAAGGTATCTTGCCTGGAGATTGTATGCAGATCCAATAACAATCTAGTCGACAGGTAAGCCATACAGTCCAAGTCATCACAACTGTCTTCGAAAGCTGAAACAAACATTACCAATGTTCTCAGAATAGTCAAATTAGCTAGGATTGTCTGTCCTTAAGTCCAATTCTGGACACAGGGGCAAAACGGTAATTTTGGGCAAAAACGATGTCCGCCGTTGGACCCGCTTTGCACCGAAAAGCGTGCCAGAGTCAATGGTCTCTAAAGTCGTCAAACTACATATCTACGGATTCATTTTGATGATACGAACCCAACGATATGTCCAATTTTAGATTCCGATGGGCCGTGCACAAAATCGCCCGTTGAATCGGACCGTGGGGCCCGCGAAACGGTGTTTCGATTCGACTATCTCAGAATCGGACCAAACTTGGCATGCAGGACCAGAAAAATGATACGGTCCTGTTGGCACAAGTTTTGTCTCGATCTGACGAGCATGCACGAAGTAATTGAGAAACTTGCACAGAGGCTGATACGGTGAATTTCGACGGATACGCATCAAATTTGTCGCGCACACGCGACCAATTTGAATTCCGTCAAAACCCACACGTCCACGAAGTCATTACGCACCTTTTGATGCTTTCGGTTCGCGACCACGTCACCCGGATTGGCGGGACGCACGTCGTATCGGAAGATTTTTTCTATTTTTTATATTTTGAAAATAGATTTTTGTTGAACTTTGAAAGTTGATTTCTTCGCACATAGTTGATAAAATTCGAAACTACAAATTAGGTTATGAAGCCCTATATGTTGTCTTCAACACTGTTCAGAGGGTTTACCAAAATGGTCGCTGGATTGATCGGGATTGATCCTCCAACATGGGTTCAAGGACTGTATTATACCCTGTTTTCGAACAGGTTTTTACCGAACTATGGTTCAATTTTTTGGGCGATACAAAGCATCAAAAATCAAAGTGTTTGAAGAGTTATATAGTCGTATAGATGGTCTCCGTACCTGAGAAGACGGAACGCGAAACGGTTGAGCATGCGGCGCGGGAGTCGGGCGCGAAGTCGGGGTCTTTTGCCACTGCTACTGCTGCTTGCTGTTGCGGTGCGCTCGGCCACGCTGTCGACGGCGGCCCAGGGCGACACGGTCGTCCGGGGGTCGCCGGGACGTGGCGGTGGTGAGGCGGCGTCGTGGAGTTGGAGTTGAGTTAGGGTTTCCTTCCTATTTTTCCTAGTCGATCTCTTTTATACTTACGGTTGTTCGCTGGTGATCGGGGTCGGGTTTGTTAGGTCGAGCTCGGGTCTGCTTATCCTTGCTGTGGGGAAATTGCATGGCTTAGCTACTGTGGCCCTGTGGGCTCGGGCCTGTGGGTTCGTGTGGGGGGAGGGGGGTTTGGGCCTGGTTGTGTTCTCTTATTCTTTTTCTTTTTATTATTATTTCTATATATATATATAGGTGTATACATACACACACACACGTATGCATATATATTTATATATATACATACACATATGCACGCATATACATATATACATAATATAAATACCTATGTATATAAATATATATATATATATATATTTATATATATATATATATATATATATATATATATATATATATATATATATATACACGTATACATACATATATAATATATATTTATATATAAATACACATATACAATATTTATATATATATATATGCATAAAATATATATATATATATATATATATATATATATGCATAAAATATATATATATATATATATATATATATATATATATATATATATATATATATATATATATATATATATATATATCCTGGTGCTTATACATATTTTATATATATAACTATACCTCAATAGTATTGATAATAAAATAATAATAATAATAATAATAATAATAATAGTAATAATAATAATAATAATAATAATAATAATAATAATAACGAATTACAACATCCCATAATCGGCAATGCATCTACTTAAAAATATGTCTACATGAAATCTTTGTGTACATTGGTTGCCTACATGGGCTTGGCTCAGTTCGGACTAACTTGGTTCAACCGGGTTCCTGCAAAGTCAATAAATCTAATAATAATTAATTAAACTTATTTATAATGGTCATGCTATAACTTGGCCTGGTTTTTCTAGTTATGACATCACTATGGCTTGGCCTTCCTTGGCATGGCTAATACACTAGTCTAGGCACGCCACTGCACTATCAGTGCCACGATTTCTAGTCACCTTGTACTCCAAATTTAATCATGATTAAAAATTATCTACCGTAATAATTATTTATAAAATCTAAAAATCATCATTTAAATCAAATAAATAAATAAAAAATATTTTTTAAAATTTTTTCGGAAAGGGAGGCTACACCTACTTGTACCTGTGGTGAACTTGCTGCAAAGCTACAGGCTATGAGGGATGAAGACCACTTTCAGGACTTTATGTATGAGTTGAATGCTGAGTTATATGGTCATACCCGATCTAATCTTCTGGCTCAGGATCCTCAGCCATGTTTAGATCGGGCATACCAGACAGTCCGTGAGGAGGAGGATATACGAAAATCTCAGGTCAAATCCGCTACTGAGGAGGTGATGGTGCTGGCAATCAAGTCTTCACCTCGTATTTCTACTACTTCTAATAGTAATTCCAGGGATAAATCAGGTATGATCTGTACTCATTGCAAGAAAATATGTCATGATGTTGCAACTTGCTTTGCCAAGATTGGCTATCCAGAGTGGTGGAAGACTCGTCCTCGACGTGAGGGGGACGTGGTGCTGGCGATGGCAGAGGCCCGGCACCACAGCAGAGATGTGATGGGGGACGCGGTCCTGGTGGCGCAGGGGTTGTTCATCATGTCGTCGCTGCTGGTCATGGTGTCCCTGCTGGTCTTGCTGGGAGTTCGACAAACATGATGCATGAAGGGTATCCTTCACTACTCTCAGGTGAACAATGGCAAAAACTGATGAGCTTACTGGGTAACGATAATTCTTCAAACTCTGATCGTCTTTTGGGTAAGAATTCTTCTGTCCCTTGGATATTCGATACTGGGGCTACTCTTCATGCGACAGGCTCTCGTGACTGTTTAGTTGATTGCTTTGAGGGCCCTGTCTGTCCTGTGATTTTGCCTGATGGAAGCACTATTGAGACTGTTCTGAGAGGCAAAGTATTTTTGACTGCTTCGTTGGTGTTGACAGATGTTCTTTATGTTCTGACATTGAATTGCAATTTGATCTCTGTCTCTCAATTGATTGGTGCCAGAAATTGTGATATGTTATTTACTCCTAATTTGTGTTTTATTCAGGACCGAAGTACGAGGATGGTGATTGGAGCAGGTGAACAAAGGGGTGGACTTTACTTCTTGGGGGAGGTTACTGCTTCTTTGGCTTCGGTGATCCTGGCATGCAAAGAGAATGATTCCGAGGTTTGGCATAGTAGACTGGGGCATCCCTCAGATAAAGTAATGCAGACTTTACCTTTTCTCTCTGGTAGTAGTGTGTTTTCTCATAAGGCATGTGATATTTGTCATCAAGCTAAACAGACTCGTGATGCCTTTCCTGATAGTAGTAGTCGTGCTTTGAGATGCTTTGAACTTATACACTGTGATCTGTGGGGACCATATCGTGTTCCATCATCTAATAGGATACAATATTTCTTGACTTTGGTGTATGATTTTTCTAGAGCTGTTTGGGTTATTTTGTTGACGGATAAGTGTGCTGTTTATTCTATGTTTCTTAAATTCATTGCTATGATGAAGCGTCAGTTTGGGGCTGATATACGTCGTGTGCGGAGTGACAATGGCACTGAATTTAATTGTTTACGAGATTATTTTTCATCTCAAGGTATATTGTTCCAAACATCCTGTGTTGGGACACCTCAACAGAATGAAAGGGTGGAAAGAAAACATCGACATATTTTAAATTTAGCCAGGGCATTGCGATTTCAGGGTTCTCTTTCCGTGGATTTTTGGGGAGAATGTGTTCTGGCTGCATGTTATTTGATAAATAGAACCCCTTCTAGTATCTTGCATTTTAAGTCTCCTTATGAAGTTTTATATGGCTCGGCTCCTTCGTATGATCATCTACGTATTTTTGGTTTTCTGTGCTATGCGTATGATTTGAAATCCCGACATGATAAATTTGCTAGCCGGAACAGAAAATGTATCTTTGTTGGGTATCCACTTGATAAAAAGGGATGAAAACTGTATGATTTGGAGACTGGTGAATTTTTTGTGTCCCGTGATGTTACTTTTTATGAAAAAAATTTTCCTGGGTGTGACTCTGCTAGCGAGATATGTTCTGCGACACGCCATACATCTGTTGAGGTGCCCGGAGACGATATAGAGGCTTTTGGGATGGTGCCGACTACGATTGCTGAGGCCGGAGTGGTTGCTGGTGGCTCGACACCGAGTGGCCAGGATGCACAGGTAGATGCAGAAGTATTGACAGGAGAGTCCGCTGGGGGTGATACGGATACTACTAATGATACAGTGGATACAGTGTTGCCAGAGGTGCCCGACGAGATAGTATTGGGAAGAGGAATGCGAAAGAAATCACAGCCAGTGCGATTACATGATTTTATGACAAATGCTGTTCGAAGTAAAAGTCCTCCCTTCACCACAGTTCATATGTTCCAGTCACTTCCTCAGGTACTTCGTATCCTCTAACACAATTTCTAAGTTATGACATATTTACTGCTGGACACAGAGATTTTCTTGTAGCTATTACTGCAGGTGTTGAGCCTACTTCATTTCGCCAGGCCTCGCGAGATTCGGGCTGGCGCGCGGCTATGCAAACTGAAATACAGGCTCTGGAAGATAATGGGACATGGATTCTTGTCGATTTGCCTCCTGGGAAGAAAGTATTGGGAAGTAGACGGGTGTACAAAATAAAGTACAAATCTGACGGAAGTGTTGAGCGCTTAAAGGCACGGTTGGTTGTGTTTAGTAATCATCAGGTTGAGGGGATCGATTATTCAGAGACATTTGCCCCGGTAGCTAAGATACCTACAGTTCGGGCGTTCTTGGCTGTTGCAGCTGTGCGAGGCTGGACTTTGCACCAGATGGATGTGTACAATGCTTTTCTTCATGGAGATCTGACAGAAGAAGTGTATATGAAGTTGCCGTCAGGTTTTTCGCATAGTGAACCCAACAAAGTGTGTCGCCTGCGTAAGTCACTATATGGATTGAAACAGGCACCACGTTGTTGGTTTGCTAAGCTTGCTGCTTCTCTGATATCCTATGGATTTATTCAATCTCATTCCGATTATTCCCTTTTCTCTCTGTTTAAAGGGAAGGTAGAGTTGCATGTTTTGATCTATGTGGATGACATGATTGTGTCTGGTAATGACTGTCACGACCCGTACCCATTTTTTTTAAAACGGATACGAGACGTATCTAAGCCAGCCTACGCCGCAGTGTCGACGGTAGAACGCTGTCACGGCCATGAAGATCAAATCACAAATAATGCTCATTCACAAAATTAATTTAACTTACAATGATCACAAGTTTTACATTTGTAGAAAAATATAAACTTGTACAAATAAATGAATGACTACAACTCAACTATCTAGCTAGTCTCTAGGCTTTTATCTGCGTTTACACCCGAACTCCCCACGCTAAGTGAATCCACGGCTAACCTGAAAAATATTGGTTTCTAGTCAGGAATGGAACGAGCACAATTCACTGAATGCAATTTCAAATAAAGAAAATGACTATACAACTGAGGTTCGACATCAATTACATGTTTTTGAAAATAAACAGAAAATACGAAAAACTAATAGCAAATAAATAGACACAAAATACTTTTCCCAACTGTTAGAAGTACCTTTGATATGTGATCGGTCTTAGGACAATTATGCGACACGGTCTACACGGTCTAAAGTTACACGGTCTACAGTTACACGGTCTACAGTTACACGGTCTACAGAAAATATTGTAATAAAAAAACACTGTCTACAAAATAATAATCACGAACTACATAGTTTAAATGCAATAATAATCACGATCTACACTGTCTACTTTGCAATAAATAAATCAATATCTATACTGTCTACTTTGCAATAAATAAATCACTGTCTACACTGTCTACAAGAAATAAATGCAATAATAACACGGTCTACACGGTCTAAGGTCAGATCACACATCCTTGGTACTTCTCATTCTCGACTAAACAATTTATAATATAAAATAATCACATAACCAATGGCCAATCAATAAAATATAGTGAAAAATCAATATCGAAATGCAGACAATAAACTGTACTCGCCTGTGGTCCTGTGCTGGTGTAACCGATAATCTGAACCACTCAGAATGCCACAATAGTCAAAACTCGTACAACAGTCCCCGAAAGCTGAAATAAATATTATCCATATTCTTAGAATAGTCAAAATAGTTAGGATCGCCTGTCCTTAAGTCCAATTCTGGACACAGGAGCAAAACGGTAATTTCAGACAAAAATGATGTCCGCCGTTGGAACCGCTTTGCACCGAAAAACGTGCCAGAGTCAACGGTCTCTAAAGTCGTCAAACTACATGTCTACGGATCCGGTTTTCCGATACGAACCCAACCGTATGTCCAGAGTTGAATTCCGGCGGGCCGTGCACAAAATTGCCCGTTAAGTGGAACCGTAGGGCCTGCAAAACGGTGATTTTATCAACTGTCTCAGAATTGGACCAAACTTGGCATACAGGACCAAAAAAACGATACGGACCTGTTGGCGTAAGTTTCGTCTCAATCTAACGAGCGTGCACAAAGTAATTGGGAAATTTGCACAGAGGCCGATACGGTAAATTTCGACGGATACGCATCAAATTCGTCGCGCACACGCGACCAATTTGAATTCTGTCAAAGCCCACACGACCACGAAGCCGTTACGCACCTTTCGATGCCTTCGGTTCGCGACCACGTTGCCCGGATTGGTGGGACGCACGTCATATCGAAGGATTTTCGTAATTTCTTAATATTTTGAAAACGGGTTTTTGCTAAACTTTAGGTGCTGTTTAGTCGACACACATTGAATGAATACAGAAACTAAAAGAAGAGTTTCCATCTCCTATATATTGTCTATAGGTGTCTTCAAATAGAATTTCGAAATCGTGCATGGGTTGCGAGAAAACTGGCCGCGAACTAGAGTAGTTGGGCTGCTATGAACTGTCCTGTTTCGACAGTTTTTTGGGTAAGTTCGTGTCGATTTTCTGGACGACCTAATTCGTCTAAATAAAAACCAATTGAAGGGATTGGGAGGCATATATGTTGTCATCATACCTGAAGTGACCGATCGAAGAATGATCGATTGAGCGCCGAGGAAACGCGTCACGAAATCGCCTCTTCGCCCTACCAATGCTGCTATTACTGTTTCCTTGTTCTGTCGCGCAAGTGTGCGCACGGCGTCCATGGTCGGCGGTCAGGCGGTCGTGGTGAAGGCGGGCGGCGCGCCTAGGAGCCCAGGGGTCGTCGGGGTGTCTGCGTGGGTTCGGGGTTAGGGTTTGAGCAAGAATTCTACGCTTTCTGTTTACCTATATATATATTTCCCTGTTTCGCTCGGGCTGTGCGTTTGCTGTGGAGAAACCCGGGCCGGGTCTGGGCTGACTTGGGCCTGGGTTCCCTGTAGCTGCTGCTGTTCATTGGTTGGGCTGGGATCTTGGGGAATTTTACTAACTTAGTCTATTATATGTATATTTATATACATACACCTATTCACCATGTAAATATATATATATATATATATATATATATATATATATATATATATATATATATATATATATATATATATATATATATACGCAATACACCTATATATATTTATATATTTACGTATACATTCACATATATACATATATATATTTTTATAAAAAAAAAATACATATATATATTTTTATGTACACGTACACATACACAATATATAATATTTATTTATATATTCATTCACATATATAATATTTACATTACCAAATTCACTTATATATTTATATCTACAAACACACACACACACACACACACACACACACACACACACACACATATATATATATATATATATATATATATATATATATATATATATATATATATATATATATATATATATATATATATATATATATATGTATATTTACACATACATACACGTATACACTTATGCGTATTTATATATATGCACATATACCTTTATATATAATATATTTATATCTACTTACACATGTACATATATATATATATATATATATATATATATATATATATATATATATATATATATATATATATATATATATTTTATATATATATATATATATATATATATATATATATATATATATATATATATATATTTACATGGTGAATAGGTGTATGTATATAAATATACATATAATAGACTAAGTTAGTAAAATTCCCCAAGATCCCAGCCCAACCAATGAACAGCAGCAGCTACAGGGAACCCAGGCCCAAGTCAGCCCAGACCCGGCCCGGGATTCTCCACAGCAAACGCACAGCCCGAGCGAAACAGGGAAATATATATATAGGTAAACAGAAAGCGTAGAATTCTTGCTCAAACCCTAACCCCGAACCCACGCAGACACCCCGACGACCCCTGGGCTCCTAGGCGCGCCGCCCGCCTTCACCACGACATATATATATATATATATATATATATATATATATATAAATTCAATATATATATTTATATATATATATATATATATATATATATATATATATATATATATTCATACACATACTCATATTTAATATTATATAATAATATCCTCAATAAAATAATAATAAATACAACGAAATTTAATAAAACAATAATGGTGTATATATACCATTAAGTGCAGTCTAATAATCCCCAAAATGCACAAAGACCCATTTTATACAAGTGCCATTGAATATCAACTAATAATAATATTTATAATATTTAATCATGAATACTCAAAAATATTCATTAAATCATTAAAACGGAAAACCACCCACTCACCAAAATACATCAACCCGCATGTCATCGGATGTCCCGCATGACTACATGGGCTTGGGCTTGTCTTGGGTCCTATCTGGACTAATTCGGTACGACCGGGTCCCCTAAAACTCAATAATATAAATAATAAATAATTAAACCTTTGGTAAGGGTTAAGTCACAACTTAGCCTGATTTTCCTATTTAGGACATCAATATGGCTCGGCCTTCCCTATCAGGACTAATACACTAGTCTAAGCACGCTATTGCACTATCCGTGCCATGATTTCTAGTCACCTTGTACCCCAAAACTCCACTATGACTAAAGTTATCCATCGTAATAATTAATTAAATAATTATTTATAAAAACTCTAAAAATCACCATTCTAATAAAATAAATAATAATAATAAAATATTCTAATTTTCTGGGAAGGGCAGCTACAAATCTACCCACCTTAAAAATAATTTCGTCCTCGAAATTCTAATTCATAATTATTCCTTATATTTCAAAGGAAAACTGCCATTACCTTAATCTCCTCGAATTTTAATTCCTCAAAAATAGTTTATATCCTCCTCCTATCCATTTTATAACTACGAAACTCCGAGGACTTCTACCCACCTTGGTCACACTACTTCCTCAATTCTCATGTCACTAAAACTTTACAATCTTCCAACTAATTGCGAAAATTGCTACCAATAGATATCTACTGCTTATGGCCACTATAATCCTCTCCTATTTATCGAACAACCTGAAAGCTAACAAGCAACAATTTACACAAGTAGCTAATAAATATTGGTAAATTCTAATAAGCATGACTTTTCATCGTTCCGAAATAGGAAGGATAGAAAGATAAGGAAGAATAATCAAGAGCAAGTATGAAATTCCAGGACGGTAGAGAGTATCCAATGACGCAGATAGAAAGAAGGTTTTACGAACCATTGACCTATTTGCTATATTGGGCTACTTTAGTCCAGTCGCTCGCCAATTCGAAGAACCCTTCGTTTCTTATAGGAGCCTGCAATCCATGCAACACGGAAGTCATGTTCTCAAAATTAATCTAAACAAGGTTCCATAATAGGATGGAATTTGAGAAACCAAGGTTGTGATCTTTTTTCCATGGTTATTTAAACACACGAGCAAGGGGTATAATGCAACACAAGATTGTGTCGCGACTTCCAGGTAGATAGAACAAGGTTGTGAATGACTTCACGTTCTAAAAGGTGGAGACTACAAAATAGGGGTAGGGACCTATTTCAAATAGTTCGGTTTTTTTTTCTAGTCCACGTATGGTGGTATGTACGGGTGGATTTTATTGGGTCTTAATGGGTTCCCTGATTGGATGTCAATCGTTGGTCGAATGAACCTTGGATTTCAATCTATATGGACTGGACAAGATCCCTATGATAAGACTATTTCTACTAGGTTAGGGTAACCTAGAATAGATTTCACCCAAGTGGTCGAGCTAGTTGCCAGTCTGGTTGGTTAGCTAGGTCCCTAAAGCCCAAAAATGCGTCTTCCGTGACTTTTGTGTTTAAGTAGCACGAGAAGGCACAATTGAGTGGCACATTAGTGACATGTGCACAGTGGGCTCGAGTCGATCACAACCATATATTGGGTTTGAAAGCTTCGAGTCAAAGTTGAGTCCCTAATTGTAGTCGAGAAGTTTACCGGTACCATGGTAAGGATTATAGTTAGTCCTTTCTACCTAAAAGTCGTACCATAAAAATAGAGTACAAGGGGACGGGTTTGAGTGGGACATGATATACCTATATGAAGGTGGACTCGTCTAGATCTTACATATGAAATTTGTTGGAAGGTAACAGCTGGTCTCGTGCTCCGTATATTAATGACACGGCCGGGGACACACAATAATATAGATGGAAAGTGGGAGTCCAGGGGCACTAATCATCATCCTACGAAAATTATTCCGATCAATCGGTAATCCTCATATATCCTAAAATTTTAGGAGGCTTACAGTCTACCCACCTTAGAAGTAAGGTTAAGAGAATTTCAAAGTCTGGATATTGTACTTCGACTCTTGCTAATAAAGGGTAAGGCACGACGTACGGGATACGGTAGATATAAGTCAAGTCAAAGGTCGTTCCTTACTAAATGGAAAACGAGTGCATGTGCAATGACACATGGTCGAAAAAATAGAATGATCTACTCGTCCATAGCATACAAGAGTTATCGACGAGGTAACCAATTCTAAGGCACATAATATGAAAAGTTTTCTAACAACTGAGTCGTGAATTTCTATTGGGGTCAAACCTGCCAGACTATTGTCACAAGGGTTCTAGTTGAAGCAAGCTTCAAACAAATGGTTAGAGGTTCACAATATTTGGTCTCTTGATGTCACGCCCCAGAACCAGAATACTAGAGAGCGGGGGCAGACATAGCCAGCTACGTATATGAAATGGAATCAATCTCGCTATACGGTCACGGCTGTCTAGATACATGAGGGTTTTCTACAAGCCAACCGTCTCCTATGGTCATGAACAAGCCTAGTGTCTCAATCACAAGCAAGTAAGTAAAGTCACAAGATGTATGATCATTAAATATACAATAATAAGGCATCCCAAATATTACATATTTAGCTGATCATGAAGCTAGTCGTTACAAAATGTTAGGACTAGCAAGAGTTTAGTCATACATGATCAACCCTAGGATCTGTCAATCATGTTACAGCCCGTAGGCAGACAATAAGTAAGTGCAATCGAGCTAAACAGGTGCTCGTCGGCTAAATGCCTCAAAAGAATATTTTTACAATAAAGTGGGAGATCAAAAATAAACCCACTCGTTGCCCTGGTTACGTCTAGTCGCCACCATCGGGCTGGAAAGTCGGTAGATCCTCTGGAGCTGCTCCGAAATCTGGCCATACAAAACCAGCTGGGTCAGACCCCAGAAAGAGCAAGTGCCACAAAGAAAGCTTCACTTAGGAACTAAAACCAGCAATTAACACAGAAGATAATAATAATATAGTAAAACTGGAGAAATATAACATCACGAGGATATACGGTAAGATAACCATGGGACCATTCAGATAACCAGGTTACAATCCTTTAACCAAACAAGGACCGAGATTGTAACCCTTCATCTGAACCGAACTTGGTCTCTCCCATTTATCAACAAGATAAATATAAAAAAATCAGAACATGTAACAATCTTGTACAGGTTCAGGACAAGACTAGACTGATCATTCCTCATTCAATAATCACGGCCAAGCAATCAGTACGGCTTGATACTTTAACTAACTAGGGTTATCACAGACCTAATTACTAACAAGATGCAATGAGATTATTCCATAGCCACAAGCCCTGCAGACCATCCAGGTTACCCAGGTCGAAAATTAGGGGTTGAATTCAGGTGGGTACTTTGTCCAGGAAACGCATGTACCCTTAGGTAGCTTGAAGGGTGCAACACATGACAGTATGCTGAAAATGTGCCCTACTCGACGGCAGGCTACAGATCCCAGGCGCGCCCAGGTAACGGGATTGCCTGTAGCTGGGAGATCTCTTTATGACTAATGTATTTATCTAGTTATTAGCCTTAGTCCATTTCAATAGGTACTTCTGACCGTGGTACTCAGGAGTCCCCTCCTAGACATGATGCAAGACAGGACTGGATTATTTGTACAAGCACAATCGCCCACGGAGTCCAGGTTATTTATACAGGTCATGTCATGTCAGGTAGCCGTCGTAACAGCTTATCAAGATATATTATGTCAGGTTATCATGTCAAGTTTACTGGTCAAGAGTGCGCCACGACGGGCCACTATCAGGTCATGCTAGTTCCTTGTCACACCATGTCATGTACAATTGTCATTTCAATCATGTCAATCAAATCATGATTTATCAAGTTCAGGACAAAAGGCGTAAGGATATAAAATGGGCATAAAAATATACAATAAAGGTAAAGGTGTACGCCATAGGAACTCAAGTTACACAAGGGGGTTACAAGACATGGGCAAAATAATAATAATACAACAATACACAGAGCTATAGGAGAGCCATGCGGCTCAGGCATATGCGGCCAGGAATGATCTCATGCGGCTGGGAAGAGAACAGTCCATGCGGCTGAATAGGGTCAGGCACATGCGGCTAAAAGGGAAAGGCTTATGCGGTTGAAGGGTATCAGTCATATACGGCCAGCGGTAAGGAAGGGGCGTATGTGGCTCAGCCAGAACATTCCATGCGGCTAGAAAGATTGGCGCTATGCGGTTACAAGGAGAACAACGCCATGCGGCTCACGGGGGAAGGGCTCTCATGCGGCTGGAATGGACTCGGGTTCATACGGCTGAATAGGAATACTTGCCGCATGAACTTGTCATACGGTCAAGTCCAGGCAATAGTACATGCAGTTGGAACTGACTTGCCGCATGAATGTTCATGCGGTCAAGTGCTACCATGCGGCTCGGGACTGTGCTTCTTCTCCAAATTTCCGAGAAGAAGTACACCATGAAGCCATGGCTTCCAAGCTGCATAAAACCTTCATCCAGAGTCCAAATTTGAACTTCCATAGGTCAAAATGGGGTAGAACGAAATTCTCTACAACATGGAACCATCAAAACTTAGAAATAACAAGATTAAGTAGATCAAAACCCAAGAAATCCGAAAATAATATAAACTTAGATCTACACGAATCAGGCCATGGAAAGTAAAAATGCCAAGTACTAAAGTATGTTAAAATGCTGCAAGGAAGAGAATGAAGCAATAAAATTGGAGTTCCTCCGTGAAGCAAGTTGCACTTGCCTAGACCCCTCTCTCTCTGGTAGGTGAAGAAGTTATGGAGGAAAGAAAAGAGTAATGAAGAGAGAGAAGGAAGAATGGGTAATAAATACTAAAGGTGGTGGTATGTAGGGGTTCACCCTTGGTTCATAATGAACCAAGGCAAAACCAAGCCAGCCGAACCAACCCACGAAATAAACCAAGCCAAGAAGGAAGCTAAGCAAAGAATCATACAATACAAGATAAAATACGTACACGTATTCCAAAAATACGTAATACGAACCACATGCATTACAACTCTACCCACCTTAAAAGAATTCTATCCTCGGAATTTAATTAAGAGGCTAGAGAGACGAGGACAAGCTATATTAATCACAAGCAAGCTATAACTAGGCAGGCAATCACTCATTCAAGCAAGAAATCGAAGGCATGAGGCATAAGAAAGACATTATACCTCAAGAGTCAAACAAGTCGAAATATCGCGATCGGATATCGTCCTCACGCTCCCACACTGACTCACCCAAGGAGTGATGACCCCAAGCAACTCGGACTAACTTGATAGTCTTGTTCTTGAGTATCTTCTCTGTCCGGTACAATATAGACACGGGCCTCTCCTTATACGAAAGGTTGGTACCAACAACCAATTCCGAATGATCTAGGATGTGGCTCGGGTCTGGAATATACCGTCGTAATTGGGATACATGGAACACGTCATGCACCTCGCTTAGCGACGGCGGAAGAACGAGACGATAGGACACATCTCCTACTCGCTCCAGAATATCGAAGGGCCCTATATACCTAGGACTAAGCTTTCCTTGTGTGCCAAAACGAATGATGCCACGGCTAGGCGAAATCCTCAGGAATACATGGTCACCGACAGAAAACTCGAGAGGGCGCCGATGAGAATCGGCCCAATGGCGCTGACGATCCTGGGTCACTCGAAGATGATCCCGGACTCTTCTGACCACTTCAACTGTCTGGGCAATCATTTCTGGACCGAGCATCTTCCTCTCTCCCACATCATCCCAGGCTAACGGGGACCTGCACTTCCTACCATACAGTGCCTCAAACGGTGCCATCTGGATACTAGCTTGGAAACTATTGTTGTACGAGAACTCCACCAGGTGCAGGTGATCTTCCCACGAACCACTGAAGTCAAGTATACAAGATCTCAACATGTCTTCAAGAGTCTGGATTGTACGCTCCGACTGACTATTTGTCTGCGGATGATATGCTGAACTGAACTGGAGATGAGTTCCCAAACTCTCCTGCAGGCTACGCCAAAAGTGCGACATGAATCTTGAATCTCGGTCCGAAGTGATACTAACTGGCACTCCATACGACCTGACAATCTGCCTGAGGTACATCTCTGCTAACTGAGCTGTCGACTGACCGACTCTGAACGGGAGAAAGTGAGCTACCTTCATGAGCCTGTCAACTATAACCCAAATAGCATCTCGACCAGCTGGAGATCTAGGTAATCCAGTCACAAAATCCATGGTCATATGTTCCCACTTCCATTCTAGAATCGGCAAGGGCTGAAGAAGTCCAGCGGACCTCTGATGTTCAGCCTTAACTTGTTGGCAGACTAAACAACGAGAGACATACCGGGCTATCTCCCTCTTCATGCCATTCCACCAAAAGTGCTGTCGGATATCATGGTACATCTTTGTACCACCAGAATGAATGGAATACTGAGAACTGTGAGCCTCTGACATGATCTTCTGTCTGATATCTCCACTGGGTACACAAAGACGCTTACTATGTCGAAGTGTACCATCTTCATGAATACACAACTCTGGTCTTCGTCCTGCCTCACACTCTGCTCTGAGTCGCTGAAGCTTAGAATCTACTGATTGCGCCATTCGGATCCTCTCGATTATGGTGGACTGAACTTGCATATTGGCCATCAATGCCACACTGGAAGGGAGAACAACTTCAATACCCATCTTCTGACGATCTGCTAACAGCTCCGGTTGTGTTGTTAGGAAATAAACTCCGGCTCTCCTGCTCAATATATCTGCTACGACGTTGGCCTTCCCTGGATGATACTGCAAGCTGACATCATAATCCACAAGAAGCTCCAGGCACCTCCTCTGACGCATGTTAAGATCCTTCTGGGTGAAAACATACTCCAGGCTCTTATGGTCGGTGAAAATCTCCACCCTATCTCCGTACAGGTAGTGCCTCCACAACTTAAGTGCAAACACTACCGCTGCCAGCTCCAAGTCATGGGTTAGGTAATTCCTTTCATGATCACGAAGTTGTCGTGATACATAAGCTATTACCTTCCCATGCTACATCAGAACACATCCTAAACCTCTGCCCGAAGTATCACAATACACTGAGAATCCTTCGGTTCCATCTGAAAGCGTGAGAATGGGAGCCGTCATCAAGCCTCGCTTCAACTTCTCAAAAGAATCCTGACACTCTGCTGTCCAAGCAAACTGCACATCATTACGGGTCAACTGGGTCAATGGCGCCGAGATCCGGGCAAAGTCTGAAACAAATCGTCGGTAGTAGCCGGCCAATCCAAGAAAACTGCGAACTTCTGCGACTGTACTGGGCACTGGCCACGACTCAATAGCCACAATCTTCTGGGGATCCACTTCTACTCCTCCTCTGGTGATGATGTGACCCAAGTACGAAATGCGATCGAGCCAGAACTATCATTTACTGAACTTGGCATACAACTGGTATTCCCTGAGAATCCGAAGAACCATACGGAGATGCTGCTCATGCTCCGCTTCACTCCTGCTATAGACCAGGATGTCATCCAAAAACACAATCACGAACTGATCCAAATAGGGCATAAAAATACGATTCATGAGATCCATGAATACAGCCGGCGCATTGGTCGCTCCAAATGGCATCACTAGGAACTCCCAATGCCCATACCTAGACCTGAAAGCTGTCTTCGGAATATCCTGCTCTCTGACTCTGATCTGATGATATCCTGAGCGCAAGTCGATCTTCGAGAATACTGCTGCCCCTTTGAGCTGATCAAACAAGTCATCTATCCTCGGAAGAGGGTATCTGTTCTTGATTGTCACTGAGTTCAAGGTACGATAATCAACACATAACCTGGACGTACCATCCTTCTTTTTCACAAGAAGCATCGGGGCTCCCCAAGGCGATCCACTAGCACGAATGAATCCCTTGGTTCGAAGTTCTTCAATCATCTTGTACAATATCTCTAGCTCTGACGGCACAATCCTGTAGACTCTCTCTGATACTGGGGCTGTCCCGGGAATCAAGTCTATGGTGAATTCGATCTCCCGCTCTGGCGGCATACCTGGAAGCTCTTCTGGGAAAACATCTGGAAACTCTTCGACTATCCGGGGCAACTGTACTGCTGCTACTGCCATCCGCAACACTGGAGGAGAAGGCTCAACTGCACCTCGAAAAAAGAAAAACTCTGGCTCTCCGGGAATGCTAAAAATGACCCTACCAATATGGCAGTCTATTCTAGCATACTGGTTCCTCAACCAATCCATCCCTAAGACCACATCATAATCGGCCATCGGGAACTCTATCAATCTAGCAGGAAATTCCTTACCGCTAACTATGATCCGACACGAGAAAAATACCCTATCGACTCCCACAAGTCCATTACCAGTAAGTATATTGAGCCTTACTGATAATGACTCGGGCTCCAATCCTATCCGTGTCGCGAATCGTACAGACATAAAAGAATGCGATGCACCAGAATCAAATAAAGCTGAAGCTGGAAAGGAGTTGACGAGAATAGTACCTGCCACTACCTCTCCTAGTGCCAATCCTTCCTCTGCGGTCATCACTATAACCTGACCATGCCCTCGGGGTGCTGGTCCCCTCTGCTGAAATCCTTGCTGCCTATTCTGACTCAAGGCTTGGGCCTGAGCATGCTGCTGGGGGTTCTGCTGCTGGAATACCTGGGACTGAGGCGGCAAGGGCCTCGGCAATGGATATTGCTGCTGTTGGACCGGAGCTGGTCCTCTCACCGAAGAGCTAGAAAGGTTGGACGATGATGAACCACCCCTATTCGGGCAGGATCCAACCCTATGGTCTGCTGCTCCACAAGCCAGACACAATCCCTGTGCCCTGCGGCACTCTGCCACTACATGGCCTGGCTTCCCACAATGAGAACATCCTACTGCGGAAGACTGCTTCTGCTTCTGCTGCGGAGGGTATGTCGGGGCTGAATGCTGAACCGACGTTACTGAGGCTGCCCGCCTTGGAGCTCCAATATTCAAAGCCCTGGATGCCGGGGCTGGGGCTGAAGACTGATTCATCTGGCTGTGGGATCTCTTCCGACCTCCGGCCCTATCCACAATCCTCTGGGAGGTATATTCATGCCTCCTAGCTGCCCTCAAGACTGCATCAAAAGTCTGATGCTCAAACTGCTCAACTGCCAACAAAATCTCCAGGTAAAGTCCTTGCTGAAATTGCTGGGCTCTATCATACTCGGTTGCCACCAAGGAGGGAGCAAACCGACTGAGCCTAGAAAACTCGACCGCATATCCGTCGACCGTCCTGCCCATCTGCTTCAGATTGGTGAACCTCGTCTGTAGATCATACCGAGCTACAGCATCAAAATACTTGGTCTAGAATCTCTCTCTGAACACCGTCCAAGCAATGGCTGCTGCTAATCCAACGGCCTGAGCCGCCCACCAGCTGCGGGCAAGATCTAATAACTGCAAGCGCACCACGGCTACCTTCTCGTTCTCTGGGGTCCTGACTGCTTCTAGAATCACCTCTGTGTTCTGAAGCCAAGCATCTGCAGCGATAGCATCTTCACTGCCGTCGAAGAAGGGAGGGTTCAAGCGCTTGAAGCTGTTGGCCGCGCTGTTACCCTGATGACCTTCTCTGGTCAAGGCATCCGTCACTGTCTGGTACAAGGCATCTCTTCGACGATCTTGGGAAGCTATCAAGGTCCTGACGAGACCTACCAAAGTGCCATCATCAGGTTCGGCATGCTGAACTGGCTGGACTGGTGGCTCTCCGTCAGAAGGCACGACTCTGGAGGCTATTCCGGAATGTTGGGCTTGATCTCCGGGTTGCGGCTGATCCACGGGAAGTGCTCCGCGTTGCTGACCGACAGGTCCAGGAACAATACCGCTGAAGAAGACGACATAAAGAACAATAAGGAAGGACCAGGACAGATCAACGATACAAGCATATGATCAGGACAAGAATCCAGGGATTCAGATGATACGAGCAGAGATCAAAGGCGAATACTGATTGAGACATCTATTCGGTAAACCCTCACATATCTTGATTTACAAGACCTGCATGGGCCACCACTTAAACCATGTCACGCCCCAGAACCAGAATACTGGAGAGCAGGGGCAGACATAGCCAGCTACGTATATGAAATGGAATCCATCTCGCTATACGGTCACGGCTGTCTAGATACATAAGGATTTACTACAAGCCAACCGTCTCCTATGGTCATGAACAAGCCTAGTGTCTCAATCACAAGCAAGTAAGTAAAGTCACAAGATGTATGATCATTAAATATACAATAATAAGGCATCCCAAATATTATATATTCAGCTGATCATGAAGCTAGTCGTTACAAAATGTTAGGACTAGCAAGAGTTTAGTCATACATGATCAATCCTAGGATCTGTCAATCATGTTACAGCCCGTAGGCAGACAGTAAGTAAGTACAATCGAGCTAAACAGGTGCTCGTCGGCTAAACGCCTCAAAAGAATATTTTTATAATAAAGTGGGAGATCAAAAATAAACCCACTCGTTGCCCTGGTTACGTCTAGACGCCACCATCGGGCTGAAAAGTCGGTAGATCCTCTGAAGCTGCTCCGAAATCTGGCCATACAAAACCAGCTGGGTCAGACCCCAAAAAGAGCAAGTGCCACAAAGGAAACTTCACTTAGGAACTAAAACCGGCAATTAACACAGAAGATAATAATAATATAGTAAAACTGGAGAAATATAACATCACAAGGATATACGGTAAGATAACAATGGGACCATTCAGATAACCAGGTTACAATCTTTTAACCAAACAAGGACCGGGATTGTTACCCTTCATCTGAACCGAACTTGGTCTCTCCCATTTATCAACAAAATAAATATAAGAAAATCAAAACATGTAACAATTTTGTACAAGTTCAGGACAAGACTAGACTGATCATTCCTTATTCAATAATCACGGCCAAGCAATCAGTACGGCTTGATACTTTAACTAACTAGGGTTATCACAGACCTAATTACTAACAAGATGCAACGAGATTATTCCACAGCCACAAGCCCTGCAGACCATCCAGGTTACCCAGGTCGAAAATTAGGGGTTGAATTCAGGTGGGTACATCGTCCAGGAAATACATGTATCCTTAGGTAGCTTGAATGGTACAACACATGACAGTGTGCTGGAAATGTGCCCTACTCGACGGCAGGCTACAGATCCCAGGCACGCCCAGGTAACGGGAATACCTGTAGCTGAGAGATCTCTTTATAACTAATGTATTAATCTAGTTATTAGCCTTAGTCCATTTCAATAGGTACTTCTGACCGTGGTACTCAGGAGTCCCCTCCTAGACATGATGCAAAACAGGACTGGATTATTTGTACAAGCATAATCGCCCACGGTATCCAGGTTATTTATATAGGTCATGTCATGTCAGGTAGCCGTCGCAACAGCTTATCAAGATATATCATGTCAGGTTATCATGTCAAGTTTACTGGTTAAGAGTGCGCCACGACGGGCCACTATCAGGTCATGCTAGTTCCTTGTCACACCATGTCATGTACAATTGTCATTTCAATCATGTCAATCAAATCATGATTTATCAAGTTCAGGACAAAAGGCGTAAGAATATAAAATGGGCGTAAAAATATACAATAAAGGTAAAGGTGTACGCCATAGGAACTCAAGTTACACAAGGGGGTTACAAGACATGGGCAAAATAATAATAATACAACAATACACAGAGCTATAGGAGAGCCATGCGGCTCAGGCATATGCGGCCAGGAATGATCTCATGTGGCTGGGAAGAGAACAGTCCATGCGGCTGAATAGGGTCAGGCACATGCGGCTAAAAGGGAAAGGCTTATGCGGTTGAAGGGTATCAGTCATATACGGCCAGCGGTAAGGAAGGGGCGTATGTGGCTCAGCCAGAACATTCCATGCGGCTAGAAAGATTGGCGCTATGCGGTTACAAGGAGAACAACGCCATGCGGCTCACGGAGGAAGGGCTCTCATGCGGCTGGAATGGACTCGGGTTCATACGGCTGAATAGGAATACTTGCCGCATGAACTTGTCATACGGTCAAGTCCAGGCAATAGTGCATACAGTTGGAACTGACTTGCCGCATGAATGTTCATACGGTCAAGTGCTACCATGCGGCTCGGGACTGTGCTTCTTCTCCAAATTTCCGAGAAGAAGTACACCATGAAGCCATGGCTTCCAAGCTGCATAAAACCTTCATCCAGAGTCCAAATTCGAACTTCCATAGGTCAAAATGGGGTAGAACGAAATTCTCTAAAACATGGAACCATCAAAACTTAGAAATAACAAGATTAAGTAGATCAAAACCCAAGAAATCCGAAAATAATATAAACTTAGATCTACACGAATCAGGCCATGGAAAGTAAAAATGCCAAGTACTAAAGTATGTTAAAATGCTGCAAGGAAGAGAATGAAGCAATAAAATTGGAGTTCCTCCGTGAAGCAAGTTGCACTTGCCTAGACCCCTCTCTCTCTGGTAGGTGAAGAAGTTATGGAGGAAAGAAAAGAGTAATGAAGAGAGAGAAGGAAGAATGGGTAATAAATACTAAAGGTGGTGGTATATAGGGGTTCACCCTTGGTTCATAATGAACCAAGGCAAAACCAAGCCAGCCGAACCAACCCACGAAATAAACCAAGCCAAGAAGGAAGCTAAGCAAAGAATCATGCAATACAAGATAAAATACGTACACGTATTCCAAAAATACGTAATACGAACCACATGCATTACAACTCTACCCACCTTAAAAGAATTCTATCCTCGAAATTTAATTAAGAGGCTAGAGAGACGAGGACAAGCTATATTAATCACAAGCAAGCTATAACTAGGCAGGCAATCACTCATTCAAGCAAGAAATCGAAGGCATGAGGCATAAGAAAGACATTATACCTCACGAGTCAAACAAGTCAGAATATCGCGATCGAATATCGTCCTCACGCTCCCACACTGACTCACCCAAGGAGTGATGACCCCAAGCAACTCGGACTAACTTGATAGTCTTGTTCTTGAGTATCTTCTCTGTCCGGTACAATATAGACACGGGCCTCTCCTCATACGAAAGGTTGGTACCAACAACCAATTCCAAATGATCTAGGATGTGGCTCGGGTCTGGGATATACCGTCGTAATTGGGATACATGGAACACGTCATGCACCTCGCTTAGCGACGGCGGAAGAACGAGACGATAGGACACATCTCCTACTCGCTCCAGAATATCGAAGGGCCCTATATACCTAGGACTAAGCTTTCCTTGTGTGCCAAAATGAATGATGCCACGGCTAGACGAAATCCTCAGGAATACATGGTCACCGACAGAAAACTCGAGAGGGCGCCGATGAGAATCGGCCCAATGGCGCTGGCGATCCTGGGTAACTCGAAGATGATCTCGGACTCTTCTGACCACTTCAACTGTCTGGGCAATCATTTTTGGACCGAGCATCTTCCTCTCTCCCACATCATCCCAGGCTAACGGGGACATGCACTTCCTACCATACAGTGCCTCAAACGGTGCCATCTGGATACTAGCTTGGTAACTATTGTTGTACGAGAACTCCACCAGGTGCAGGTGATCTTCCCACGAACCACTGAAGTCAAGTATACAAGATCTCAACATGTCTTCAAGAGTCTGGATTGTACGCTCCGACTGACTATTTGTCTGCGGATGATATGCTGAACTGAACTGGAGATGAGTTCCCAAACTCTCCTGCAGGCTACGCCAAAAGTGCGACATGAATCTTGAATCTCGGTCCGAAGTGATACTAACTGGCACTCCATACGACCTGACAATCTGCCTGAGGTACATCTCTGCTAACTGAGCTGTCGACTGACCGACTCTGAACGGGAGAAAGTGAGCTACCTTCATGAGCCTGTCAACTATAACCCAAATAGCATCTCGACCAGCTGGAGATCTAGGTAATCTAGTCACAAAATCCATGGTCACATGTTCCCACTTCCATTCTGGAATCGGCAAGGGCTGAAGAAGTCAAGCGGACCTCTGATGTTCAGCCTTAACTTGTTGGCAGACTAAACAACGAGAGACATACCGGGCTATCTCCCTCTTCATGCCATTCCACCAAAAGTGCTGTCGGATATCACGGTACATCTTTGTACCACCAGGATGAATGGAATACTGAGAACTGTGAGCCTCTGACATGATCTCCTGTCTGATATCTCTACTGGGTACACAAAGACGCTTACTATGTCGAAGTGTACCATCTTCATGAATACACAACTCTGGTCTTCGTCCTGCCTCACACTCTGCTCTGAGTCGCTGAAGCTTAGAATCTGCTGATTGCGCCATCCGGATCCTCTCGATTATGGTGGACTGAACTTGCATATTGGCCATCAATGCCACACTGGAAGGGAGAACAACTTCAATACCCATCTTCTGACGATCTGCTAACAGCTCCGGTTGTGTTGTTAGGAAATAAACTTCGGCTCTCCTGCTCAATGTATCTGCTACGACGTTGGCCTTCCCTGGATGATACTGCAAGCTGACATCATAATCCACAAGAAGCTCCAGGCACCTCCTCTGACGCATGTTAAGATCCTTCTGGGTGAAAACATACTCCAGGCTCTTATGGTCGGTGAAAATCTCCACCCTATCTCCGTACAGGTAGTGCCTCCACAACTTAAGTGCAAACACTACCGCTGCCAGCTCCAAGTCATGGGTTAGGTAATTCCTTTCATGATCACGAAGTTGTCGTGATACATAAGCTATTACCTTCCCATGCTACATCAGAACACATCCTAAACCTCTGCCCGAAGTATCACAATACACTGAGAATCCTCCGGTTCCATCTGAAAGCGTGAGAATGGGAGCCGTCATCAAGCCTCGCTTCAACTTCTCAAAAGAATCCTGACACTCTGCTGTCCAAGCAAACTGTACCTCATTACGGGTCAACTGGGTCAATGGCGCCGAGATCCGGGCAAAGTCTGAAACAAATCGTCGGTAGTAGCCGGCCAATCCAAGAAAACTGCGAACTTCTGCGACTGTACTGGGCACTGGCCACGACTCAATAGCCACAATCTTCTGGGGATCCACTTCTACTCCTCCTCTGGTGATGATGTGACCCAAGTACGAAATGCGATCGAGCCAGAACTATCATTTACTGAACTTGGCATACAACTGGTATTCCCTGAGAATCTGAAGAACCATACGGAGATGCTGCTCATGCTCCGCTTCACTCCTGCTATAGACCAGGATGTCATCCAAAAACACAATCACGAACTGATCCAAATAGGGCATGAAAATACGATTCATGAGATCCATGAATACAGCCGGCGCATTGGTCGCTCCAAATAGCATCACTAGGAACTCCCAATGCCCATACCTAGACCTGAAAGCTGTCTTCGGAATATCCTGCTCTCTGACTCTGATCTGATGATATCCTGAGCGCAAGTCGATCTTCGAGAATACTGCTGCCCCTTTGAGCTGATCAAACAAGTCATCTATCCTCGGAAGAGGGTATCTGTTCTTGATTGTCACTGAGTTCAAGGTACGATAATCAACACATAACCTGGACGTACCATCCTTCTTTTTTACAAGAAGCATCGGGGCTCCCCAAGGCGATCCACTAGCACGAATGAATCCCTTGGTTCGAAGTTCTTCAATCATCTTGTACAATATCTCTAGCTCTGACGGCACAATCCTGTAGACTCTCTCTGATACTGGGGCTGTCCCGGGAATCAAGTCTATGGTGAATTCGATCTCCCGCTCTGGCGGCATACCTGGAAGCTCTTCTGGGAAAACATCTGGAAACTCTTCGACTATCCGGGGCAACTGTACTGCTGCTACTGCCATCCGCAACACTGGAGGAGAAGGCTCAACTGCACCTCGGAAAAAGAAAAACTCTGGCTCTCCGGGAATGCTAAAAATGACCCTACCAATATGGCAGTCTATTCTAGCATACTGGTTCCTCAACCAATCCATCCCTAAGACCACATCATAATCGGCCATCGGGAACTCTATCAATCTAGCGGGAAATTCCTTACCGCTAACTATGATCCGACACGAGAAAAATACCCTATCGACTCCCACAAGTCCATTACCAGTAAGTATATTGAGCCTTACTGATAATGACTCGGGCTCCAATCCTATCCGTGTCGCGAATCGTACAGACATAAAAGAATACGATGCACCAGAATCAAATAAAGCTGAAGCTGGAAAGGAGTTGACGAGAATAGTACCTGCCACTACCTCTCCTGGTGCCAATCCTTCCTCTGCGGTCATCACTATAACCTGACCATGCCCTCGGGGTGCTGGTCCCCTCTGCTGAAATTCTTGCTGCCTATTCTGATTCAAGGCTTGGGCCTGAGCATGCTGCTGGGGGTTCTGGTGCTGGAATACCTGGGACTGAGGCGGCAAGGGCCTCGGCAATGGATATTGCTGCTGTTGGACCGGAGCTGGTCCTCTCACCGAAGAGCTAGAAAGGTTGGACGATGATGAACCACCCCTATTCGGGCAGGATCCAACCCTATGGTCTGCTGCTCCACAAGCCAGACACAATCCCTGTGCCCTGCGGCACTCTGCCACTACATGGCCTGGCTTCCCACAATGAGAATATCCTACTGCGGAAGACTGCTTCTGCTTCTGCTGCGGAGGGTATGTCGGGGCTGAATGCTGAACCGACGTTACTGAGGCTGCCCGCCTTGGAGCTCCAATATTCAAAGCCCTGGATGCCGGGGCTGGGGCTGAAGACTGATTCATCTGGCTATGGGATCTCTTCCGACCTCCGGCCCTATCCACAATCCTCTGGGAGGTATATTCATGCCTCCTAGCTGCCCTCAAGACTGCATCAAAAGTCTGATGCTCAAACTGCTCAACTGCCAACAAAATCTCCAGGTAAAGTCCTTGCTGAAATCGCTGGGCTCTATCATACTCGGTTGCCACCAAGGAGGGAGCAAACCGACTGAGCCTAGAAAACTCGACCGCATATCCGTCGACCGTCCTGCCCATCTGCTTCAGATTGGTGAACCTCGTCTGTAGATCATACCGAGCTACAGCATCAAAATACTTGGTCTAGAATCTCTCTCTGAACACCGTCCAAGCAATGGCTGCTGCTAATCCAACGGCCTGAGCCGCCCACCAGCTGCGGGCAAGATCTAATAACTGCAAGCGCACCATGGCTACCTTCTCGTTCTCTGGGGTCCTGACTGCTTCTAGAATCACCTCTGTGTTCTGAAGCCAAGCATCTGCAGCGATAGCATCTTCACTGCCGTCGAAGAAGGGAGGGTTCAAGCGCTTGAAGCTGTTGGCCGCGCTGTTACCCTGATGACCTCCTCTGGTCAAGGCATCCGTCACTGTCTGGTACAAGGCATCTCTTCGACGATCTTGGGAAGCTATCAAGGTCCTGACGAGACCTACCAAAGTGCCATCATCAGGTTCGGCATGCTGAACTGGCTGGACTGGTGGCTCTCCGTCAGAAGGCACGACTCTGGAGGCTATTCCGGAATGTTGGGCTTGATCTCCGGGTTGCGGCTGATCCACGGGAAGTGCTCCGCGTTGCTGACCGGCAGGTCCAGGAACAATGCCGCTGAAGAAGACGACATAAAGAACAATAAGGAAGGACCAGGACAGATCAACGATACAAGCATATGATCAGGACAAGAATCCAGGGATTCAGATGATACGAGCAGAGATCAAAGGCGAATACTGATTGAGACATCTATTCGGTGAACCCTCACATATCTTGATTTACAAGACCTGTATGGGCCACCACTTAAACCATGTCACGCCCCAGAACCAGAATACTGGAGAGCAGGGGTAGACATAGCCAGCTACGTATATGAAATGGAATCTATCTCGCTATACGGTCACGACTGTCTAGATACATAAGGGTTTACTACAAGCCAACCGTCTCCTATGGTCATGAACAAGCCTAGTGTCTCAATCACAAGCAAGTAAGTAAAGTCACAAGATGTATGATCATTAAATATACAATAATAAGGCATCCCAAATATTACATATTCAGCTGATCATGAAGCTAGTCGTTACAAAATGTTAGGACTAGCAAGAGTTTAGTCATACATGATCAACCCTAGGATCTGTCAATCATGTTACAGCCCGTAGGCAGACAGTAAGTAAGTACAATCGAGCTAAACAGGTGCTCGTCGGCTAAACGCCTCAAAAGAATATTTTTATAATAAAGTAGGAGATCAAAAATAAACCCACTCGTTGCCCTGGTTACGTCTAGACGCCACCATCGGGCTGAAAAGTCGGTAGATCCTCTGAAGCTGCTCCGAAATCTGGCCATACAAAACCAGCTGGGTCAGACCCCAAAAAGAGCAAGTGCCACAAAGGAAACTTCACTTAGGAACTAAAACCAGCAATTAACACAGAAGATAATAATAATATAGTAAAACTGGAGAAATATAACATCACAAGGATATACGGTAAGATAACAATGGGACCATTCAGATAACCAGGTTACAATCTTTTAACCAAACAAGGACCGGGATTGTTACCCTTCATCTGAACCGAACTTGGTCTCTCTCATTTATCAACAAAATAAATATAAGAAAATCAAAACATGTAACAATTTTGTACAAGTTCAGGACAAGACTAGACTGATCATTCCTTATTCAATAATCACGGCCAAGCAATCAGTACGGCTTGATACTTTAACTAACTAGGGTTATCACAGACCTAATTACTAACAAGATGCAACGAGATTATTCCACAGCCACAAGCCCTGCAGACCATCCAGGTTACCCAGGTCGAAAATTAGGGGTTGAATTCAGGTGGGTACATCGTCCAGGAAATACATGTACCCTTAGGTAGCTTGAATGGTACAACACATGACAGTGTGCTGGAAATGTGCCCTACTCGACGGCAGGCTACAGATCCCAGGTACGCCCAGGTAACGGGAATACCTGTAGCTGAGAGATCTCTTTATAACTAATGTATTAATCTAGTTATTAGCCTTAGTCCATTTCAATAGGTACTTCTGACCGTGGTACTCAGGAGTCCCCTCCTAGACATGATGCAAAACAGGACTGGATTATTTGTACAAGCATAATCGCCCACGGTATCCAGGTTATTTATACAGGTCATGTCATGTCAGGTAGCCGTCGCAACAGCTTATCAAGATATATCATGTCAGGTTATCATGTCAAGTTTACTGGTCAAGAGTGCGCCACGACGGGCCACTATCAGGTCATGCTAGTTCCTTGTCACACCATGTCATGTACAATTGTCATTTCAATCATGTCAATCAAATCATGATTTATCAAGTTCAGGACAAAAGGCGTAAGGATATAAAATGGGCATAAAAATATACAATAAAGGTAAAGGTGTACGCTGTAATGCCTGTGGTTCGTATTACGTATTTGGAATACGTGTACGTATTTTATCTTGTATTGCTTAATTCCTGGCTTAGCTTTTCCTTCTTGGCTCGGTTTATTCTTGGCCCGGGGTTGGCTTGGTTCGGTTGGGATTGTTTTTGGTTCATCATGAACCATGGATGAACCCCCTACCTACCACCACCTTTGGTATTTATTACCATTCTTCTTTCTCTCTCTTCATTACTCATCTTCTTCTTCCTTATTTACTTCCTTACCTACCAGAGAGAGGAGAGAGAGGTCTAGGCAAGTGCAACTTACTTCATGGAGGAACTCTAATTTTTGTTGCTTTATTCTCTTCCCTGCAGCATTTTAACTTACTTTAGAACTTGGCATTTTCACTTTCCATGGCTAGATTCTTGTAGATCTATATTTATATTATTTTTGGATTTCTTGGGTTTTGATCTACTTAATCATGTTATTTTCGAGTTTTGATGGTTCCATGTTGTAGAGCATTTCGTTCTACCCTATTTTGACCTATGGAAGTTCGGATTTGGGCTCCGGATGATGGAATTAAGGAGTTTGGAAACTTGGCCCCCATGGTGTTCTTCTTCTTGAAAAATTTGGGGAAGAAAAATAGTGCTTGACTTGACCGCATGAACATTTCATGCGACAAGTGTTCTCCCAGCCGCATGGACTTTTCTCCACTTAGCCGCATATGCGCCCTTGCCTCTCCTGGCCGCATGAGCTCCTAATTGAGCCGCATGCATAATTGAGCCGCATGAGGCTGAGACCCATGCAGCCGCATATTCCCGCTCCCCGCGAGCCGCATGAATCCTTCTATATTCGGCCGCATATGCGCCCACTGTTTCGGGCCGCATGAGGCCCATCTACCATGAGCCGCAGGGACCCTCAACCGATCATCCGCATATGCAAGGACCATTTGAGCCGCATAGACTGCTCCCCATTACTCTAAGCCGCAGGCTCCCTGTGCTCCCCAGCCGCATGAGATTCCCTCTTCCTGACCGCATAAGCTCCTGCAGTCGCATGTGCCGCGCGCCCGCACTGCCTTGAGACCGATCTATCCGAGCCGCATGAACTCGGATTTTGGGCCGCATGAACCCATATCAATTCAGCCGCATGGGCTGTTCTCTTCCAGCCGTATGAGATCATTCCTGGCCGCATATGCCTTAGCCGCATGGCTCTTCTATAGCCCTGTATATTAATATTTTATTGTATATTTTACGTCCATGAACTTGATAAATCACGATTTGATTGAAATAACAATTGTACATGACATGCTGTGACTAGTAACCTGACATGACATGATAGTGGCCCGTCGTGGCGCACTCCTGACAAGTAAACTTGACATGATAAACCTGACATGATATATCTTGATCAGCTGTTGCGACGGCTACCTGACATGACATGACCTGTATAATTAATTCGGACACCGTGGATGATTGTGCTTGTACAACTAATCCAGTCCTGTCTTGCATCATGTCTAGGAGGGGACTCCTGAGTGCCACGGTCAGGAGTACCTATTGAAATGGACTAAGGCTAATAACTAGATTAATACACTAGTCATAAAGAGATCTCCCAGCTACAGACAATCCCGTTACCTGGGCACGCCTTGGGATCTGTAGCCTGCCGTCGAGTAGGGCACATTTCCAGCACACTATTATGTGTTGCACCCTTCAAGCTACCTAAGGGTACATTCATTTTCTGGACGATGTACCCACCTGAATTCAAGTCTAAATCTTTTAACCCGGGTAACCTGGATGGTCTGCAGGGCTTGTGGCTGTGGAGTAATCTCACTGCATCTTGTTAGTAACTAGGCCTGTGATAACCCTAGTTAGTTAAAGTATCAAGCCGTAATTCTTGCTTGGCGATGAAATGATTGGATGGAGTCTAACCAGTCTAGTCTTGTCTTGATCATGTAACATGTCCTGATTTTCTTATATTATCTTGCCGATAAATGGTGGGAAACCAAGTTCCGTTCAGATGAAGGGTTACAACCCCGGTCCTTGTTTGGTTTACGGGTTGTAACCTGGTTATCTGAATAGTTCCATGGTTATCTCGTCGTATATCACCCTGATGTATTTTCTTATTTCTAGTTCTTACTTTTATTTATACTCTTGTGCTGACCCAGCTGGTTTTGTATGGCCAGATTTTGGAGCAGCTCCAGAGGATCTACTGCTTTTCCAGCCCGATGGTGAACAACAGGTGTAACCAGGGCAACGAGTGGGTTATTTTTGGCTCTCCCCACTTGTCACGCCCCAGAACCAGAATACTGGAGAGCGGGGGCAGACATAGCCAGCTACGTATAATGAAATGGAATCCATCTCACCATACGGTCACGGCTGTCTAGATATGTGAGGGTTTATCTACAAGCCATCAGTCTCTTAAGGTCATAAATTATCATATTGTCTCAATCTCAACCAACTAATAATAATCACAAGATATCAGATCACCAAATATACAATTGCAAGGCGTCCCAAACATTACATATCCAGATGATCATGAAGCTAGTCGTACAAAATGTAAGGACTAGCAAGAGTTAAGTCATACATGATCAACCTCGAGTTGCCAATCATGCTTACAGCCCGTAGGCAGATAGTAAATAAGGTTGCAAACGAGCTTACACTTGCTCGGCGGCTAAACGCCTCAAAAGAATATTTTTACAAGGGAGTGGGAGAGCAAAATAAAACCCATTCGTTGCCCTGGTTACGCCTGGTGGTCACCATCGGGCTGGAAGACAGGTAGATCCTTTGCTGCTGCTCCGGTATCTGGCCATACAAAACCAGCTGGGTCAGACCCCAGAAAGAGCAAGTGCCACAAAGGAGGCCACAAAAATAAGAACAAAAGCCAGCAAATTAGCACAATAATATAATTACATAATAAGAGACAGTAATTTAAGGAAAACATGATAGGTGAATATAAAAGACAATCTTGTACAGAATCGATAAATGACAGAGTATATAGAAAAGCATGACAGGATGATATACGATCAGATAACCATAGGACTATTCAGATAGCTAGGTTACAACCCGTAAACCAAACAAGGACCGGGGTTGTAACCCTTCGTCTGAACGGAACTTGGTTTCTCTCACCATTTATCGGCAAGATAAATATAAGAAACCAGGGCAAGTAACAATCTGGAGTGACAACCATTATGGTGACAATCTGGAGTGACAATCCTTATAGTGACAATCTGGAGTGACAATCCTTATAGTGACAATCTGGAGTGACAATCCTTCAATCATTCTGGTATAATCTTACAATCAATCAATTCTAGACAATACTATACTGGACTAGACTCCATCCAAGCAATCACGGCCAATCATTGCCTACGGCTTTCTATATTAACTAACTAGGATTATCACAATCCTAGTTACTAGCAAGATGCAATGAGATGCTCCAAGTAGTCACAGGCCCTGCAGCTATCCAGGTTATCCAGGCAATCATTATGGTGACAATCTGGAGAGTACAATACATTATAGTGACAATAGAGTTCAATCATTTAAGTGACAATGGTGGGTGCCCCACATAACAGTGGGCTGGAAATGTGCCCTACTCGTCGGCAGGCTACAAGTCCAATCATTTGCGGCCGGGATAACGGGATCGCCTGTAACTGGGGAACATCTCTTCATGACTAGTGAATTATACTAATCATTAACCTTAGTCCAATTCAGTAGGTACTCCTGACCGTGGTACTCAGGAGTCCCCTCCTAGACATGATGCAAGACATGACTGGATTATTTGTACAAGCACAATCGCCCACGGTGTCAGGATTAATTATACAGGTCATGTCATGTCAGGTAGCCGTCGTAACAGCTATTCAAGATATATCAGGTCAGGTTATCATATCAAGTGTACTAGTCAGGAGTGCGCCACGACGGGCCACTTATCAGGTCATGCTCAATTATCAATTCCAAACATATCAAGTGAATTCATGATTATCAAGTTCAGGAAGAAAAGGCGTAAGGATATAAAATGGACGTTAAATATCTAATAAAATATCTATATACAGGGCTATAGGAGATCCAGGGTAAGTAGGGTCAGGTCCAGTTGTGCCTAAGTCAGACTGCGCTCAGGTCAGGCTACGCTCAGGTCAGCTTACGCTCAGGCAGCATACGCTCAGGCAGCATACGCTCAGGTCAGCATACGCTCCGGCAGCATACGCTCAGGCAGCATACGCTCAGTCAGCATACGCTCCTAAAAGGCAGCGTATGAGGTCCATACGACTCCTTATCACCCAAGTCAGCGTATGCAAGACATACGCTTCCAAAAGGCAGCGTATGAGGTCCATACGACTCCTTGTCACCCAAGTCAGCGTATGCAAGACATACGCTTCCAAAAGGCAGCGTATGAGTCAGACTGCGCTGCGCTAAAGAGCGCGCGCAGCTCAGTGGCGCAAGCTAAAAAGCTCGCACACTGCTCATTGTCTTTTCCAAACAGCAAGAACACCATGATGAACCTAAAGCTACACAGCATCATAACTTGGCCATCCGAACTCCAAATCCGGATTTCCAAAGTTCCAACTGGAGTGAAACTAAATGCTCTCCCACGTGGAAACATCAGAACCCGCAGAACTCCAACCAAAATAGATCAAAACATGTAAAATCCGAAAATAGGAAAACTTAGATCTAGAGCAATGGAGGCACCAAATCACAAAAAGCCAAGAACTAATGTTGATCACCATGTCCTAATCTAGCTAATGGACCAAGAAAATAGGGTTCTCATGTAGTGGCAAGATGCACTTGCCTATGGGTGGAGAGCTGTGGAGGAAGGAGAAGAAGAAGAAGAAAATTAATGGTGGTGATAATGAAGAGAGAGAGTGGTAGGTGGGGATTATAAAGAGGGAGGGGAGATGTGGTGTGTTGAGGGTGGAGCATAGGCTATGGTGATCCAATACCTATCAAACCCAACCAAACCAACCCAAACCAATTAAAACCGAGCCATGACAAAACCCAAAATACGAGAAATACCAGAATTCCACAAGTCGAGAAAAAATAAAAATACATGCCAAAATCCAGATACGAGTATAAATACGAAATACGGGAAATACGGGAAATGAGGGTGACACCACTCTATTGTAAAAATATTCTTTTGAGGCGTTTAGCCGACGAGCACCTGTTTAGCTCGATTGCAATTACTTACTGTCTGCCTACGGGCTGTAACATGATTGACAGATCCTAGGGTTGATCATGTATGACTAAACTCTTACTAGTCCTGACATTTTGTAATGACTAGCTTCATGATCAGCTGAATATGTAATGTTTGGGACGCCTTACAATTGTGTATTTAATGATCATACATATTGTAACTTTTACTTACTTGCTTGTGATTGAGATAATAGGCTTGTTCATGACCTTAAGAGACTGCTGGCTTGTAGTTAAACCCTCATGTATCTAGACAGCCGTGACCGTATAGCGAGATAGAATCCATTTCATATACGTAGCTGGCTATGTCTGCCCCCGCTCTCCAGTATTCTGGTTCTGGGGCGTGACATACGCCATAGGAACTCAAGTTACACAAGGGGGTTACAAGACATGGGCAAAATAATAATAATACAACAGTACACAGAGCTATAGGAGAGCCATGCGGCTCAGGCATATGCGGCCAGGAATGATCTCATGCGGCTGGGAAGAGAACAGTCCATGCGGCTGAATAGGGTCAGGTACATGCGGCTAAAAGGAAAAGGCTTATGCGGTTGAAGGGTATCAGTCATATGCGGCCAGCGGTAAGGAAGGGGCGTATGCGGCTCAGCCAGAACATTCTATACGGCTAGAAAGATTGGCGCTATGCGGTTACAAGGAGAACAACGCCATACGGCTCACGGGGGAAGGGCTCTCATGCGGCTGGAATGGACTAGGGTTTATGCGGCTGAATAGGAATACTTGTCGCATGAACTTGTCATGCGGTCAAGTCCAGGCAATAGTGCATGCGGTTGGAACTGATGTCACGATCCGGTCCCAATTTCTTGGGTCGAATCGGATCATGCCCAGCCTGCACCGTTGTTGAGACGGCGACAGTAAGCTGTATCCATTCGCAGGTAATATCAACAACACAATAATTGCCACAATTTATTATTCCGAATTTAAAAAAACTTTTACAATGAAATGAAAGATACAACTTAAAACCATTTTCGACATACATCATGAAGAAAATAAAACTTTAGGCACACAGCTCATCAGTCTCGAAATCATCGTCCTCTAGTTGGGACCTCGAAAAATATCGCAGAACAAAGCCTCATCAGTGATACCTAAAAATGTTGGGTCTCCAGTCAGGAGGGAGCAAAGTACAATTCATGCTAATTTGACAATTGAAATAATAATAGAATTATGCACTTTTAAACAATTTAGAAATGAACAGTTTTCTAACAGTAAAACAGTGTGATTTGAATAGACAATAAATATGACCGGCTTGAGTTTGTTACAGTTCAGATACGGCTTATCCCCGTGTGTATGAGGGGTAAGCTAATAGTTACAGTAGTTACAGTAGTTTGGACGTGGTCATACTCAATACACTACTCCCCCAGTCCCCAAACAGTTACAGTAGTTACAGTAGTTACAGTCAATGCTCTCAGAGAGAGTTCCGTGTTACATCGTGGTTTAAACTTGTAGTAAAGCGATTATTAAATAACTGTAAACTAACACAAAATGTACTTGCCTCAGGTTTGACTGGACTAGAAAGGTTGATACGTCGGGATGGAAGTTCAGACTCTTCCTCGAAATCCTACATTCGATAAGCTGTCTCAGAAACCAAGAATCGCCAATGCTAACTAAGCTAGTTGCAAATCTCTAAACTGTTCCCTGGTCAATTTTAAATCTTTTAATTAGCTAACACAAGCAAAACGCGATTATTAGTGCGTTGTAATTATGAAACATCAATTTATATTTAATTCTGGAAAAAACTTGCATTTATCAATTTATTCAAAAAACTTGGTATTTATATTTATATATAAAAATACATTTTTCTTTTAAATGAGAAAAACGTGAACTTCTAAAATTGCTATAATTATTATTAATAATCCTAAATTATGCGTCCGCACCATAACCAGAAAATCCAAAATCTACAGTTACTAATTATTATAAATTTGCAGAAAAATAAATGGGCTTATGCCCTTACAGGCCAATGAATTAAAATAAGAAGAAAACTTGTTAGTCCTGTAATCTTCCTACAAATTAATTATAAATAAACTAATAATTTAAATTAAAATAATTATAATAGTGAGTCTCAGATATTGGTCCAATCGTCATATAGGCTAATGCCTCAACGTCCGGGCGAAACCGGTTTTGTTTGCATTTAGCCGGGGTCCATTGACCAATAAGGTCGTCGCCCAATAAATCAAAAATAGTATTCTTTTCCGAAAATCATTTTAAAACTATATAATTAAATTTTTATAGAAATTTCGACAGCATTTCCTCTATTTTTGGGATAACCCAAAACTGGAAAAGTGCGCCATGATTTCCTGCAAATAATCCCAAACCAGGGAAACTAAATATTTTCCAACCAAAATAATATTAAACCCGAATCAGCAATACGTTTTCGAAAATTTCGGAAACCCAAATAAAATCGAAAATTCCGATATAACATCAGAACTCTTTCCGAAGAGTTCTCAGAAACCCGAAATCAACAACCATCCAAATATCACAGAACACTTGATCCAAAAATTTCCGAAACCACAAACGTAGCAGAAACAGAATTTTTCGAAGAAAATCTATGGACCAAAACTCACAGAACATTTCCGAACCGATTTCGGAAAATCCAAAAACCTCGCAAACCGAATTCCCAGGGAATTCTAGGACCAAAATATCATCATAGACCAAAACATGGGACGAACTACTATGATTATCAGAGATTACCAAAAAATGACGGAATCTGAAGTTTAGCCTCAGACTCGGAACGTGTCCAGCACTTGCGGACAGCAAGGAAAACAACGAAACATCAGATCTGGGTCGGGACACGCTGATCGAGTGGGGCGGAGTCACGCGGGGTGGCTCAGAAAGCACAGGAACGCCCAGGAACTAACCGGTCAGCGGGTCGGGAATCCCGCGGGGTGCTGCGGCTCGGGAACGCGGAGGAACAGCGACGAAGGGGTCGCCGAAGCTGCGGGAGGCCGGGAAATGGCCTGCCGAAAGATGCGTGTGCGGGGTACGGGGAGGCACGCTGCCGACGGAGGTCGGGCACCGGCGTTGGGCGCCGCACAGAGGGTCGGGTGCGGGGAAACGCACCGGGGAGCGGGGTCCGGCACTGGAGGCGCCGCTGGGAGCTGGCGAAGTCGCCGGAGGGAGCTCGGAGTTCGCCGAAAAATTGGGGGTTTTGTCTCTGGAAAATGGGAAATAAGGAGTGGATGATGGAGAAGGGTGGGGAAGGGTTTAAATAGAACTAAGCACCTGGAGTTACAGAAGCTAAGGGGCTTGGGAGGAGAGGAGACGGCCGTTGGCCGTTCGGGAAGGGGAAGAAGGAGAGTCGGCCGAGACGTCATTGCTTTAGGAAAGCAAAAGACTTTCTCTTTGCTGGTGAGAGTTATCACTCTCTCTCAAATAGTTAAAGAATGGTTATAACTAATGGGTTAAAGGCTATACTAAAGGGCTAATGGGTTTAATGGATACCTAAAACCCAATGATAGTAAATGGGTTGTAAAATGGTTTATGTATGGATTTAAATCCAATGGCCAAATTATTCCTGGACTTGGGTTTTGGCCAAATGGTTTTGGGCTTCTAAAATGGCTAGAAAGAATGATGACTAATATAATATATATTTTTTGAAAAATTATAATTTAACACTCTAAAATATTTTGGTTCCAATTGGGTTCGGGTCTGGCTGACAAACAAAAAGTCCAAAAATTTATATTCTTGAAAAATAATAATTTTAATCTAAATAACACAATATTAATTAATAATAATAATAATCTGACAAAATATTAATTACCAAACACGCAATTTAATAATTAGAAAATAACAAAACCGAATTTACGGGTTTCACAACCTTCCCTCCTTAGAAAATTTCGTCCTCGAAATTTAAGGATATGGTAGGGTAGGACAGGATTTTCACAACTCGAGCATGTACGAGTACTGTGCTCGTAACTCATGTCCAACAATAAGAATTGCCAAGGTAGTCGTGAATGAGACGTTTAGGGAAAAATTTAACTACGCCACTATCCATGTAGAACAATAATATATAAAAGCGAACCAAAGTACACGAGGTTGATCAGACCATCATGCATCGGTCCTGATTAGACAATATATTAGTGGGTGCACCCAATAAAATACTGTCATGATCAAGCTTGATAAAAAAATAGCTTGCAAAACTAGGCTAACTTAGCAGCATCAATCAAGTTTAGAACGAAAAGATAAGAAATTATGTGATGGCTCAAATTTTCTGTTCTTCTTCTCACCTCTGACTACGCTTGCTACTGGTTTCTCTGGCACTGAAAGGCTGAGTCCAATCTTCAGCTCTGAATTATTCTAAATGTGACTCGGATCCGTAATGTAGCGTCTGAGCTGTGATACATAGAAGACGTTGTGCACACTCTCAAGATTAGCTGGTAGAACTAACCGGTATGCTACTACTCCAACTCATCTCAAAACTTCAAATGGCCCGCTGACCTGGGGCTCAATTTTCCTGCTCTGCCAAAACTGATCGTTCATCTGATATGAGAAATCTTCACAAAGACACTATCTCCCTCTTCAAACTCCAGTGGTCGACGACTGCTATCTGCCCCATGCTTCTGTCTGTCTTGGACAATCCTGAGCTTGTCTCTAATTACCTTCACCTTCTCTGCTGCATTAGTCACTATCTCAGGTCCCAACAATATTCTTTTTCCTACTTTGTCCATGCAAGTGAGGTATGGCAATGACGTCCATAGAGTGCTTCAAATGGTGTTACACAAATTCCAACTTGGTAGCTGTTGTTGTAAGAGAACTCTACCAAATGCAATTGGTCTTCCCAAGACTCTCCAAATTCCAATACGCAAAATCTCAATATATCTTCAAGCGTCTGAGTTGACCTCTCTGATTGCTCGTCCCTCGGTACTCCATGAATCCGGTAGATGTGCCTCTCGTACAATGCTGCCAACTTCTTAGTGGGTAAACCAACTTTGAAAGGAATAAAGTGAGCTGACTTAGTTAGTTGGTCCACAATAATCCAAATGGTGTTCTTCTCTCCTTGGAATCAAGGCAATCCTGACACATAGTCTATCGTTATGTGGTCCTACTTTCGGTCCGGAATGTCCAACGACTGTAGAAGTCCTGCGGGTCTCTGTCGGCTAGCCTTCACTTGTTAACAAATTAAACATCTAACCTCAATTCTGAATACATCCTTCTTCATTCCATACTGCCCAACAATAGTACGTATATCCCAATACGTCTTGCTAGGATATATAGAATACTGGTGCGCTTCTTGTATTAGCTTGTTCCTCAGTTCGCCAGATAGTACACAAAGCCTCGTACCATTCTTCAGAGCTCCATTATTGGCGATTTGAGAAACCCTCAAGTGTTCCTGCCAATACTTGATCTCTAAGTTTGCAAAGTGTCTCGTCTTGAAACTGAGTCTCCTAGACTTCGTCCATCAGACTCGAGCTCATTTGCAACTTCATCAACACTGAATCAGCATCCAGCTTCTTCCTTCCATCTCCAGGCAATATAATCTCCAGTCCAAACTTCTCGATGTCTTCTAGCATGTGCTGCTCCTTGGTCAAAACATCGCCATAGGGTATCGACTAAGTGCATCTGCGACCACATTAGTCTTACCCGGGTGGTACTGTAGATCGATTTCAAAATCCTTCATCAGCTTCAGCCATCCTCTTGTCTAATTGCTCAGCTCCTTCTGAGTGAAGACATATTTCAGACTTTTGTGGTCCGTATATATTTCCACTCCCTTTCCATAAAGTTAATGTTTCCATAGCTTTAAAGCAAAGATAACTGCATTAAGCTCCAGATCATGTGTGAGGTAGTTCTTCTCATGAGTCCGTAATTGCCTAGATATGTAAGCAACTATTTTCCCATGTTATTGAAGAACGCAATCCAGTCCTTTATCAGAGGCATCATTGTAGATTGAGAAACCATCGGTTCCTGCGGGTAGCGCTAGTATCGGTGTTGTCTCTTTTTCAGTTCCTCAAATGATGCCTGGCAAGCATTCCGTCCATATGAACTCTTCATTCTTCCTTGTGAGCTTCGTCATTGGCTCAGCGATCTTGGCAAAATCCTTCACAACTTCCGGTAGTAGCCAGCCAAGTCCAAGAACTTCAGCAACTGAACTAGGGGTAGTCCAATTCTCAATAGTAGTTATCTTCTTATGATCTATCGAAATTCTTTCTCTTGTGACAACATGGCCAAAAATCTACCTTGTCTAAGAAAATCCACATTTAGATAGCTTTACCATAAAACTTCTTTTTTCTCAAAGTTCCCAGAACTTCCCTCAGGTGCTCTTCATGCTTTTCTTCAGTTCTTCGAGTATATCAGAATGTCACCAATGAAGATGACAACAAAACTGATCCAAATACTCATGAAAGACTCTGTTCATGAGATTCATGAACACAGTAGAAGCATTCGTCAGTTCAAACGACATGACCAAGAATTCGAACTACCCATACTTGGTGTTGAATGCCGTATGTCCTCTTTCCTGACCTTGATCTAATGGTGATCAGATCTTAAGTCAATCTTCGAAAACACCTTAACTCCACTCAAATTGATCAAATAGATCATCAATCCAGAAAAAGGTACTTATTCTTTAGTGCTCGATAGTCGACGCACATCCGTATTGTTCCATCCTTCTTGGGCACAAACAAGATATGTGTTCCCTAGGGTGAAGTTCCATCTTGGATAAATCCTAGAGCCTTCATTGATCTGGTCCTTCATCTTCTTAGCCTCCTTCGAGTTGACTCTATAGCGTACCTTAGAGATAGGGGAGAGCCGGGAACTAGGTCAATGATGAATTCTATGCCTCGAACTGTGGTAATCCGGGAAGACTATCGGGGAAAACATCTACCATAAAGGTATAACTAAATTTTTTATTCATGTGGAGAATTATAGCAAAAACTCTCATGATTGATCTAAGGACATCCTGTTACAACTTCTTACAACAATAGATAATGCTATTCAGCAGTCCTAAGTATTAATCTTCATGGCTCTGGCTCTTGCATGAGCAGTCTCCAACTTCTTCATCTTCTATGATCCTCAAGTCTACATCATGCCTTCCTGTAGTGGGTGTAGGAGGCAAGATCTGCTGGATGGGAAGAGAGTCCCTAGGTTGCGGCATAACAGGTGTAATTGGGATAGGTGCTCTGGTACGATGGAAAGATAAGGGGTAATCCTTTACCCGATGTTCAGCAGATCCACATACCAAACATTTCCCCAATCTCTTGCGACAAATATTGGCTTGGTGACCAGGCCTTTTACAGTAGTTACAAACTAATAACTTCTTATGATATGACTGCCGGATAGTAGGGCCCAAACATCTTCTAGATTCAGGGGTATCCCTCCTAGGACGAGGTTCTACTCCAACTCGCTTTAAGATAGCTAAGGCTACATCATTGACATTCTTTATGACTTATATCGTGATATCCATCTGTTCTTGCTGGGCTTCAGCTTGAGCTTTCTGGGACTCCATGATTTCTTGAAATAGGGCAACCATTTGGAAGGTGTTCGCTGGTACTGGTGGAGCAACAGGAATGGGTACTTCCCCAAGGAAATACAACTCAGTTTAAGAAGAGGTAGGAATCGCCAGTGTAGTGAAAACTTCACTGGATGCATTTTGGGGACGATCAATTAGCTGTGAGAGAATAAATCCTGGACTTGGTTGAGGAGGTGGGGTGTGATCTGGAGATGACACCTCATCGCCAGCAGGATTGGTCTTGTCAGTGGCCATTATCTGGAAGGTTTAGGATGCACACATAAGCAAGGTAGCCTATCAGTCTATAATCAAACAAAAATATTTAATATATATATATCGGTCCTATGTTGTGGCAATTTGATGTTCTAGTGTTCTAATTGTTTCTAAGTTGATTCTCCTAAGTTGTTGATTTGACCTGCATGGGCCACCACTAAAAACATGTCACGACCCGGTCCCAATTTCTTGGGTCGAATCGGATCATGCCCAGCCTGCACCGTTGTTGAGACGACGGCAGTAAGCTGTATCCATTCGCAGGTAATATCAACAACACAATAATTGCCACAATTTATTATTCCGAATTTAAAAAAACTTTTACAATGAAATGAAAGATACAACTTAAAACCATTTTTTACATACATCATGAAGAAAATAAAACTTTAGGCACATAGCTCATCAGTCTCGAAATCATCGTCCTCTAGTTGGGACCTCGGAAAATATCGCGGAACAAAGCCTCATCAGTGATACCTAAAAATGTTGGGTCTCCAGTCAGGAGGGAGCAAAGTACAATTCATGCTAATTTGACAATTGAAATAATAATAGAATTATGCACTTTTAAACAATTTAGAAATGAACAGTTTTCTAACAGTAAAACAGTATGATTTGAATAGGCAATGAATATGACCGGCTTGGGTTTGTTACAGTTCAGATACGACTTATCCCCGTGTGTATAAGGGGTAAGCTAATAGTTACAGTAGTTATAGTAGTTTGGATGTGGTCATACTCATTACACTACTCTCCCAGTCCCCAAACAGTTACAGTAGTTACAGTCAATGCTCTCAGAGAGAGTTCCGTGTTACATCGTGGTTTAAACTTGCAGTAAAGCGATTATTAAATAACTGTAAACTAACACAAAATGTACTTGCCTCAGGTTTGACTGGACTAGAAAGGTTGATACGTCGGGATGGAAGTTCAGACTCTTCCTCGAAATCCTACATTCGATAAGTTGTCTCAGAAACCAAGCAAAACACGATTATTAGTGCGTTGTAATTATGAAACATTAATTTATATTTAATTCTGGAAAAAACTTGCATTTATCAATTTATTCGAAAAACTTGGTATTTATATTTATATATAAAAATACATTTTTCTTTTAAATGAGAAAAACGTGAACTTCTAAAATTGCTATAATTATTATTAATAATCCTAAATTATGCGTCCGCACCATAACCAGAAAATTCAAAATCTACAGTTACTAATTATTACAAATTTGCAGAAAAATAAATGGGCTTATGCCCTTACAGGCCAATGAATTAAAATAAAAAGAAAACTTGTTAGTCCTGTAATCTTCCTACAAATTAATTATAAATAAACTAATAATTTAAATTAAAATAATTATAATAGTGAGTCTCAGATATTTGTCCAATCGTCATATAGGCTAATGCCTCAACGTCCGGGCGAAACCGGTTTCGTTTGCATTCAGCCGGGGTCCATTGACCAATAAGGTCGTCGTCCAATAAATCAAAAATAGTATTCTTTTCCGAAAATTATTTTAAAACTATATAATTAAATTTTTATAGAAATTTCGGCAGCATTCCCTCTATTTTCGGGATAACCCAAAACTGGGAAAGTGTGCCATGATTTCCTGCAAATAATCCCAAACCAGGAAAACTAAATATTTTCCAACCAAAATAATATTAAACCCGAATCAGCAATATGTTTCCGAAAATTTCGGAAACCCAAATAAAATCAGAAATTCCGATATAACATCAGAACTCTTTCCGAAGAGTTCTCAGAAACCCGAAATCAACAACCATCCAAATATCACAGAACACTTGATCCAAAAATTTCCGAAACCACAAACGTAGCAGAAACCGAATTTTTCGAAGAAAATCTATGGACCAAAACTCACAGAACATTTCCGAACCAATTTCGAAAAATCCGAAAACCTCGCAAACCGAATTCCCAGGGAATTCTAGGACCAAAATATCATCATAGACCAAAATATGGGACGAACTACTATGATTATCAGAGATTACCAAAAAATGACGGAATCTGAAGTGTAGCCTCAGACTCGGAACGTGTCCAGCACTTGCGGACAGCAAGGAAAACAACGAAACAGCAGATCTGGGTCGGGGCACGCTGACCGAGTGGGGCGGAGTCGCTCGGGGTGGCTCGGAAAGCACAGGAACGCCCAGGAACTAACCGGTCAGCGGGTCGGGAATCCCGCGGGGTGCTGCGGCTCGGGAACGCGGAGGAACATCGACGAAGGGGTCGCCGAAGCTGCGAGAGGCCGGGAAATGGCCCGCCGGAAGATGCGTGCGCGGGGCGCGGGGAGGCACGCAGCCGACGGAGGTCGGGCGCCGGCGTTGGGCGCCGCACAGAGGGTCGGGCATGGGGAAACACACCGGGTAGCGGGGTCCGGCACTGGAGGCGCCGCTGGGAGCTGGCGAAGTCGCCGGAGGGAGCTCGGAGTTCGCCGAAAAATTGGGGGTTTTGTCTCTGGAAAAAGGGAAATAAGGAGTGGATGATGGAGAAGGGTGGGGAAGGGTTTAAATAGAACTAAGCACCTGGAGTTACAGAAGCTAAGGGGCTTGGGAGGAGAGGAGACGGCCGTTGGCCGTTCGGGAAGGGGAAGAAGGAGAGTCGGCCGAGAGGTCATTGCTTTAGGAAAGCAAAAGACTTTCTCTTTGCTGGTGAGAGTTATCACTCTCTCTCAAATAGTTAAAGAATGGTTATAACTAATGGGTTAAAGGCTATACTAAAGGGCTAATGGGTTTAATGGATACCTAAAACCCAATGATAGTAAATGGGTTGTAAAATGGATTATGTATGGATTTAAATCCAATAGCCAAATTATTCCTGGACTTGGGTTTTGGCCAAATGGTTTTGGGCTTCTAAAATGGCTAGAAAGAATGATGAATAATATAATATCTATTTTTTGAAAAATTATAATTTAACACTCTAAAATATTTTATGGTTCCAATTGGGTTCGGGTCTGGCTGACAAACAAAAAGTCCAAAATTTTATATTCTTGAAAAATAATAATTTTAATCTAAATAACACAATATTAATTAATAATAATAATAATCTGACAAAATATTAATTACCAAACACGCAATTTAATAATTAGAAAATAACAAAATCGAATTTACGGGTTTCACAACTGACTTGCCGCATGAATGTTCATGCGGTCAAGTGCTACCATGCGGCTCGGGACTGTGCTTCTTCTCCAAATTTTCGAGAAGAAGTACACCATGAAGCCATGGCTTCCAAGCTGCATAAAACCTTCATCCAGAGTCCAAATCCGAACTTCCATAGGTCAAAATGGGGTAGAACGAAATTCTCTACAACATGGAACCATCAAAACTTAGAAATAACAAGATTAAGTTGATCAAAATCCAAGAAATCCGAAAATAATATAAACTTAGATCTACAAGAATCAGGCCATGGAAAGTAAAAATACCAAGTACTAAAGTATGTTAAAATGCTGCAAGGAAGAGAATGAAGCAATAAAATTGGAGTTCCTCCGTGAAGCAAGTTGCACTTGCCTAGACCCCTCTCTCTCTGGTAGGTGAAGAAGTTATGGAGGAAAGAAAAGAGTAATAAAGAGAGAGAAGGAAGAATGGGTAATAAATACTAAAGGTGGTGGTAGGTAGGGGTTCACCCTTGTTTCATAATGAACCAAGGCAAACCCAAGCCAGCCGAACCAACCCACGAAATAAACCAAGCCAAGAAGGAAGCTAAGCGAGAAATCATGCAATACAAGATAAAATATGTACACATATTCCAAAAATACGTAATACGAACCACAGGCATTACATATCTAGCTAGTCTCTAGGCTTTTGTCTGCGTTTACACCCGAACTCCCCACGCTAAGTGAATCCACGGCTAACCTGAAAAATATTGATTTCCAGTCAGGAATGGAACGAGCACAATTCACTGAATGCAATTTCAAATAAAGAAAATGACTATACAACAGAGGTTAGACATCAATTACATGTTTTTGAAAATAAACAGGAAATACGGAAAACTAATAGCAAATAAATAGACACAAAATACTTTCCCCAACTGTTAGAAGTACATTTAATATGTGATCGGTCTCGGGACAATTATGCGACACGGTCTACACTGTCTAAAGTTACACGGTCTACAGTTACACGGTCTACAGAAAATATTGCAATAAAAAAACACTGTCTACAAAATAATAATCACGAACTACACAGTTTAAATGCAATAATAATCACGATCTACACTGTCTACTTTGCAATAAATAAATCAATGTCTACACTGTCTACTTTGTAATAAATAAATCACTGTCTACACTGTCTATAAGAAATAAATGCAATAATAAACACGGTCTACACGGTCTAAGGTCAGATCACACATCCTTGGTACTTCTCATTCCCGACTCAACAATTTATAATAGAAAATAATCACATAACCAATGGCCAATCAATAAAATATAGTGAAAATCAATATCGAAATGCAGACAATAAACTGTACTCGCCTGTGGTCCTGTGCTGGTATAACCGATAATCTGAACCACTCAGAATGCCACAATAGTCAAAACTCGTACAACAGTCCCCGAAAGCTGAAATAAACATTACCCATATTCTTAGAATAGTCAAAATAGCTAGGATCGCCTGTCCTTAAGTCCAATTTTGGACACAGGGGCAAAACGATAATTTCAGACAAAAACGATATCCGCTGTCCGCTTTGCACCGAAAAGCGTGCCAGAGTCAACGGTCTCTAAAGTCGTCAAACTATATGTCTACGGATCCGATTTTCCGATACAAACCCAACCGTATGTCCAGAGTTAGATTCCGGCGGGCCGTGCACAAAATCGCCCGTTGAGTGGAACCGTGGGGCCCGCAAAACGGTGATTTTATCAACTGTCTCAGAATTGGACCAAATATGGCATACAGGACCAGAAAAATGATACGGTCCTGTTGACACAAGTTTCGTCTCGATCTGACGAGCGTGCACAAAGTAATTAGGAAATTTGCACAGAGGCCGATACGGTGAATTTCGACGGATACGCATCAAATTCGTCGCGCACACGCGACCAATTTGAATTCCGTCAAAGCCCACACTACCACGAAGCCGTTACGCACCTTTCGATGCCTTCGGTTCGCGACCACGTCGCCTGGATTGGCGGAACGTACGTCGTATCGAAGGGTTTTCGTAATTTCTTAATATTTTGAAAACGGGGTTTTGCTAAACTTTAGGTGCTGTTTAGTCGACACACATTGAATGAATACAGAAACTAAAAGAAGAGTTTCCATCTCCTATATATTGTCTATAGGTGTCTTCAAATAGAATTTCAAAATCGTGCATGGGTTGCGAGAAAACTGGCCGCGAACTAGAGTAGTTGGGCTGCTATGAACTGTCCTGTTTCGACAGTTTTTTGGGTAAGTTCATGTCAATTTTCTGGACGACCTAATTCGTCTAAATAAAAACCAATTGAAGGGATTGGGAGGCGTATATGTTGTCATCATACCTGAAGTGACCGATCAAAGAATGATCGATCGAGCGCCGAGGAAACGCGTCACGAAATCGCCTCTTCGCCCTACCAATGCTGCTGTTACTGTTTCCATGTTCTGTCGCGCAGGTGCGCGCACGGCGTCCATGGCCGGCGGTCAGGCGATCGTGGCGACGGCGGGCGGCGCGCCTAGGAGCCCAGGGGTCGTCGGGGTGTCTGCGTGGGTTCGGGGTTAGGGTTTGAGCGAGAATTCCACGCTTTCTGTTTACCTATATATATATTTCCCTGTTTCGCTCGGGCTGTGCGTTTGCTGTGGGGAATCCCGGGCCGGGTCTGGGCTGACTTGGGCCTGGGTTCCCTGCAGCTGTTGCTGTTCATTGGTTGGGCTGGGATCTTGGGGAATTTTACTAACTTAGTCTATTATATGTATATTTATATACATACACCTATTCACCATGTATATATATATATATATATATATATATATATATATATATATATATATATATATATATATATATATATACGCAATACACCTATATATATTTATATATTTACGTATACATTCACATATATACATATATATATTTTTATGTACACGTACACGTACACATACACAATATATAATATTTATTTATATATTCATTCACATATATAATATTTACATTACCAAATTCACTTATATATTTATATCTACAAACACACACACATACACATATATATATATGTTTATTTACACATACATACACGTATACACTTATACGTATTTATATATATGCACATATACCTTTATATATAATATATTTATATCTACTTACACATGTACATATATATATATATATATATATATATATATATATATATATATATATATATATATATATATATATATATATATATATATATATATATATATATAATAATAATAATAATATTCAATATATATATTTATATAAATATATTCATACACATACTCATATTTAATATTATATAATAATATCCTCAATAAAATAATAATAAATACAACGAAATTTAATAAAACAATAATGGTGTATATATACCATTAAGTGCAGCCTAATAATTCCCAAAATGCACAAAGACCCATTTTATACAAGTGCCATTGAATATCAACTAATAACAATATTTATAATATTTAATCATGAATACTCAGAAATATTCATTAAATCATTAAAACGGAAAACCACCCACTCACCAAAATACATCAACCCGCATGTCATCGGATGTCCCGCATGACTACATGGGCTTGGGCTTGTCTTGGGTCCTATCTGGACTAATTCGGTACGACCGGGTTCCCTAAAACTCAATAATATAAATAATAAATAATTAAACCTTCGGTAAGGGTTAAGTCGCAACTTAGTCTGGTTTTCCTAGTTAGGACATCAATATGGCTCGGCCTTCACTATCAGGACTAATACACTAGTCTAAGCACGCTATTGCACTATTCGTGGCTTGATTTCTAGTCACCTTGTACCCCAAAACTCCACTATGACTAAAGTTATCCCTCGTAATAATTAATTAAATAATTATTTATAAAAATTCTAAAAATTACCATTCCAATAAAATAAATAATAATAATAAAATATTCTAATTTTCTGGGAAGGGCAGCTACAATGACACAGGTGCTTTAGATGCTTTCAAAAAGTACCTTAGTTCTTGTTTTCACATGAAGGACCTTGGTGTGTTGAAGTACTTTCTTGGCATAGAGGTGACTCGGAGTGCAGAAGAAATTTCCTTGTGTCAAAGGAAGTATGCTTTGGACATCATTTCAGAATGCGGCTTGATGGGGTCTCGACCTGCTGGCTTTTCCATGGAGCCCAATCACAAGCTGGCAGAATCGACTAGTCCAAAGCTGGCGGATGCAAAGACTTATCGGAGGCTGGTTGGGAGGCTTGATGGGGTCTCGACTTGCTGGCTTTCCCATGGAGCCCAATCACAAGCTGGCAGAATCGACTAGTCCAAAGCTGACGGATGCAGAGACTTATCGGAGGCTGGTTGTTAGATTATATTTGTAATGTAAATATGGCCCATACCCATAAGCCCAAATGTAGACACTATATATATTGTAACAAACCCTAGCAATGAGAACAAGACATTATTATTTTCTACAATATATACCTTAAAGTATGATTGCTTCCATTACTTTATGAAAGTGGCGACTAACCGTCTCACCAGATCGATGGAAAAGCAACGAACAAGTACTCTGCCTTGTGTTTTGGCCTATAATCCAAAGAAATTTAGCAACTTGTTTTTCAACTGTGGCTCCTCGAGTTACACGAAGTCCCACAACCCTTACTTGAATGCTACAAAATTCTACAAATGCCGCAGGACCCATTCGTATCAAATATCGACCATCTGGTTCCGCAACTCGTTGCATTACTTCATCCCGTACTCTCTCACTATGCAAGTGTATTGTACGATTTATTCAGTTCAAATTTGAACTAGTTCGTGCAGTGGACCGTTGTGTTAAAATAAATCCAAATAGTAGGAGATACATCGTACGGATATGATGTTGACAGCCGGTGGTGCATAGGGTCAAATCACGAGGGTTGGCCATCAAGAAATCCAAATGGTTGAAATAGCATATATTACCTCAAATATAGCAACAACAAAATTACTTAGCAATTGAAAGCAAACAATAACAGACAAAATATATAAAATAAGAAAGATACATGCACGTACTGTAGCCATATATGCATGTTGGGAATAATGATGCATGCATGTATTATGGGTCTGTTGACATGTGGAAAAGAATGGTGAACGCATATGCATGTATGCATGTACTGTGAGGGAAGAATGATGCATGTGCGTGAGTGCATTTGCATGCATGTATTGTGGGTCAGTTGGACATGTATGGAAGATTTGTGTGTAATACCTATGAACATTGGGAAGAAAGCTGGACAGAGTTAGTAACTAACAGGGAACAACAGAGAGAAGAAAACAGTAGCCGCGGGAAGGAGCTGCAGGAAGGAAGAAAAGAAAAACACATGAAGGAAAAATAGGGTTTAGCTATTAGTAGTTATATTTATATTTTTTTGGAGAAGATATAAACGGAATAAAATAATAAAGTCATCCCAAATCCATCGATTTGGGTGTTTATAAAGACACCAAAAAATACATTACATCGATTTTGGGAGATTTTTGAGCCGACCATATCCAGTGGCTCAAAAAAGTAACAAGCATGGGTTTTCATAAATGGTCGGTTTAAAAAAAAAACCCAAAGCCAGTGAAAACACCATTACCAAACAGACCCTATATGTTTTTTTCTTTTCTTTTTGCAATGCTCGACATAATGCATGAGACTTTGTGCACACTGCATTGTATGCCATTTGGGTCCACTGTGCCCAATTTTTACGCACACACACCCACGCCTCCCTCGCGGTTCCATCCCGAGACCGTCCTCCTAACAAAGAAGGTTATATCGCTCCTCACTGACCACAAGAACCAATTAGATTTAATTTTTATATAGAGTTATATATAAATAAATATAAAATATATAACATATACATCTATCGCACGCATTGCGCTCTCAAGACCGATATCATTCCTTAATTTATTCTAAATTTATGGACCAGGCCGGACCCGGTCCATAAGTCCTCCCCTCCTATAAAAGAACGGCGCCTCCCTCTCATTTTAGTTGGTTCCTCCATTTTTATATTTTTTTTTGAAGATGCAGATCTTCGTGAAAACCCTAACCGGGAAGACCATCACCCTCGAGGTGGAGAGCAGCGACACCATCGACAATGTCAAGGCCAAGATCCAAGACAAGGAAGGTCAGCTCACCGATCCCTCCGTCCTTCTTCTTCTTCGTTCTCGATCGGAAGCTCTTCTTATTTTGTTTCTCTTTGCTTCGCTGCAGGAATTCCTCCGGACCAGCAGCGGCTGATCTTCGCTGGGAAGCAGCTCGAGGACGGCCGGACCCTCGCCGACTACAACATCCAGAAAGGTACAGCAAAATGGACACGGGGACACGGACACACCACCTTTTTTCTTCTTCTTCTATAGTCTTTTTTTTTCTGAGTGTAAACATCGTACGGCATGTTAGAGAAGTCTCATCTTTCCTGTGGTTTCAATGTCCCATTCGGCACAAAAAATGACACGACAAGAAGGTGGACACGACTGACACGATACTGAGTCGAGAATTTACGATCGTATCTTGGAGTCTCAGTGTCATGTCCGATCCACGGACACAGACAACCGAAATGGAGAGTCGCCGTGTTTCCTAAATCTGCTATGATAGATATTCTGACGAGAAGAAGTTATCATATTTCCGCTTGATATCTCTTGGTTTTGTCGGGGGAACTGTGGTTTTAATCAGTTAGTTTCTTGCCCAGATATGCACACACAAGACGAGAACTCTGATCTTTCTGCTCAATCCGTGTTGGCTTACGTGAAAACATGTGGGTTCAGTCTGTGCCTATGACGCAAATAATGACACGGCACAAAGATGGACACAAACGACAATATGCCCTTTTAGAATTTCTGTTTTTATCCTGGAGTATCGGTTTCATGTCGGATCCACGGACACGACATATTGGAGTGTCCGTTTTTTCTTGATCAGTTAGGTAGAAACTTGGATGAAGAGTTCTCATATTTTTGCATGAGATCCTTTTGTTTTGTTGAGAAAATTATGTTCAAATAGAACAGATACAAAAAATGAGCACGGTAACACGGACAAAACACTGCTTCTTGTGTCCTAGTGCATCTTGGTTGTGTCCAGTATGTGTCCAACACAAACAAAGGACAACCTGTTTGGACTCTGTTCTTCCTTGATCAGCCCTGATGATGATTGTTTTGTGAAATGTTGCAGAGTCGACTCTTCATCTGGTGCTGAGGCTGAGGGGGGGTGTTGGGTTCTTCCCGTCATCATTGCTGGCGCTTGCTAGGAAGCACAACCAGGACAAGATGATCTGCCGAAAGTATGCTATTTTTCTCTCTTTACCTTTAGCTGTAGAATATTTTTTTTTTTGTGGGTGAACAAGGGTGTTGATTTTGAGGTACTATAAACTGTAGAAGAGTAGACATGGATCAAAAATTCAGATCTGGCTTAAAACTTCATTACCTATTATTACTCTTCTCAAGCTGATTTTTATGGTTGGTACAGTTTGCCAACAAATTGATATATTGCTTTATTGGTTTTCTATGTTGCAGGAATATAAATGCACAATTACACACAGACATGGCGGCATGAACACGTCACATGTTTAGTGTGCCCTAGTTTATTTTGGACTTGATGTGTCTGTAGCGTCCAATATTTGTCCCCAACACGACGAAACACCGATACGGCACTGATCTTTTTAGAGTGTCTTTGCTTCCTAGTTGGATATGCTTAGACTTGGTTTTGGATTGCTTATTGGAGGCTGTTTATGCCTTTTCCCCCCCTTGGAAAGTGGTCCAAGGCAGTTTTGTAACAACAAACTCCCTCCTACTATTCAGTTCGATTTTGGGGTTACTTTTGACAACAAACTCCCTCCTACTATGCAATCCCAAACCAAGCCGTATCTAAAGCTTTATGTGTATTTGCCACAATCAAGAATTTAGATTATCATTTTGGAGTTATGTTGATTTATCTACTTATCCATGGTATTTAGAAGCGTACGGACGTATTTATTTGTATTAGTAGTTTATGCCTACAATTTCTTCATAACTATGTATGATATGCATAAATATTACAAAATACAGATATGACAACACGGATGAGACACCAATTTTGGAATGTCCTCGTGTATTTTTAAGTTGTTGAGATGATATGACACCAAAATTTGAAGTGTCTTTGCTTTCTGGCTGGATATGCTTCATGGTAGGCATCTTTTATTCTTGATAGAAATAGTAGGAGGCTTGGAAGCATAATTACTCCAAAAATTAGAGTTGTATGTTGTGTCAAATAGGTATTGGTCAAGACAGACATCCCAACTTACACCAGGACATGTTGAAATTGGCGTCGTGTCCTTGTCGACGTGTTTATATTGTGTCATATTGTAGTTGTATTTTTGCAACATGTGTGACATGTCTAAACAAACTTAGATTGTATCTACTAAAAGTTATAGGACTGCTGCAAATGTTCGAGATGATATGATCCTTAACAGAGGGGAATGGAATAAATAGATTGTAGCTGGCCAAATCTTTTTTTTGGGAAGGCATGTTGTTGCATGCCTTCTGTATATATTATCTGATGCATGTATTAAGTAGCCGTGGGACCGTCTGCTGAAGGTTAGTAGAATAAAGAACTCAAACTGTTACACAGACAACTTCAGGCGATCACCTAATTGAAATACCCAATCTATCTCAAGTAACACACTTCTGAACCATGGGATGAACAAGTGCTAATCTGAATTTGCTTTGCTTTAGTTTTGTTTCAAAATTGTCTGCCTTCTTCGTTCTTGGGTTCTGTAGCATAGTTACCGGGTACGAGAGTTTCGATTTCTGGTACATTTTCGATCCTGATCGCCATGGTACTCGATTCGGGAACACTAAATTTTGTTATCCGAAATGATCGCTGAAATCTCACTATTAAACTGCTTTGCAAGAGATTCATGCAATGCAAAATAAGCTGGAATTTTTTTGAGATTCCTTGTCAATTGGGATTTTATGTATGAAGGTTCCAAGTTGTTTATCATTTTATTTTATAGTATGTTTACATGTTTTGATTTGGCACAATTGTATCATTTTATTTATGACTAAAAAAGTCGAGTTTTACATCTCCTTGAATGAAGTAAAGTAATGTGTTTGATTTTTCTTATGTTCTATATAGGATCTTCTTTTCGTATATGATAGAATCATCTAGTCAAATTTGAATATATAACTAGTACCGTCCTAATTTGGATTTTAAAGCATATTGCGAACCGAATTGGCGAACCAAGTCACCTGTTCCTCCTTGTAACGGAAAAAAGAAGAAGAATGTATCGTGTTCCAGGTAACTAAGTTTTGTAGCAACCGAAAGTGAACAAAATGCTAAAACGTTGTGGAGAGGGGTATGAAATAAAAGACGCAAGGCGCACTCAGGCACATCCGAGCAAAACAAGGCACATAAATAACAAATAATAAAAATAGACATAAATAAATTACTAATGTATGAAATAAAACAAACATGTTAAATGTTTAACATAACCAAGTGAACTAGCAACAATAGCACTCAACAAAATTAACAATAATTTATGTTCTCTAACAATTAGCTACAAAATAGGGTTAATTGCGTTAACTACCCCTATGTTTTACACTTATTACACGGACCATCCTGCTTTGAAACTAATTACACGGACCTACACGGACACCCCCTATAGTTTCTATTTTCTACAGAAACTAATAACACTGACCATCCCTATGGTTAATAAAATTTATAAAGGAGAGGGGTGGTTAGTGTAATTATTTTCGGAATAAGGGTAGTCCCTGTAATAGTCATGAAACATAGGAGAGGTCGGTGTAATTAACCCTACAAAATAAAAGGAATACAAATTGTAAAATAAAAGCATGATCAATAGACCAATCATTCATTTTCATTAAATTCGTCAATCAAATCACCATCACCATCATTACTCCCATCAGTTTCATCCGAGTTGACCTCAATCTCCTCGGTATCTTCATCATAATTAAATTCATCCCTCTTCAACTTGCATATTTGATGCTGTAGAAACACTATTGCTTGAAGTTGTAGCAACAAATCTTGATATTGATTTCGCTTGTCTTGTGTTTACTGGTGGCTCTTCAACCTCGATTGCTCGACCCACATCTCTCCATGAGAGTTGTTCATGATAAAAAAAAACTAGCCCATCTTTATTATTTGAATCCCATGTCTTTCCAATCAGCCACTCGTTGCTATTTATCTTCTTAGCATAAGAGATCAATCTCATCCCTCCTATCATAGCGACTTTTAATTTCTTATTATACTTGATGTAAACCAAGTCTTGTAGTTTCTAGTGCTCCAATTTGTTTCATCTATTTGAATGATTTTTTTCAAGAAAAAGAAAATTAATGAATATGTTTATCAAAAAGAAGTGTGTATTGTAATAGTATATTGCTCAAATATATACTAATTTTTTTCACAACCGAATGCACTACATGTTAGACTAAGAACTTTGATTGCAAAGTATTACAATTTAGGAGCTTTACCATCATATAAATTCCACAATGCAGCTGTAAGTTAATTGTATTATTAGACATGGAAATTGCAACTAGTAGGTACTAGTAAGTAATAAGCTAAATAAAATATTATTACCGGGGGTTTGCTTCTCCTTGATCTTTTGGCAAAACTGGAAACCAAAGAGACCTATAACTTTCCTTTCTATGCATGCGTACAATCCGATGACAACTTCTTTATCAGCCTCAATATTAGGATTGTTGTTAGAAGAAATGAGGGTTCAAAGAATGACTCGCAACATGTAATGGATAATGAAGATGTGATTCTCATCTCTTATCAATGATTTCAAATATCGTCTTATGTTTTTCTTCATTCCCATCAAAAGATTTTTCGATCTCCTTAGCCTTATCCATTGCTTCATATGTGTATTTCATTGCAGTTGCAGGTTTCTTTTCATTATCAACAAGACAAAGGTCACGGACAAAAGGATCCCCATTATCTTCAAAGTAAAACAAACTACACTCCAAAGAAAAGTATAAAAATGATTTATGATACCTTCTTACCTTTGGCTTCTTTTGCCCATCTACTTTCTATCAACTTCTTCGACATGAACATGTTTCTCTATCAACTCTTTTGGTATATAACACTTTGCATCGAACGATGTCGCAAAGTGTTACTCCACATCTTACTAACTTCATGGTGGTGAATTCCCTCTTGTTATGTTCAACATAAATGCCTTATTGTAAATAAACCCAATATGATTGATTGCTTTAGCAATGATCCTCTTGATCTTAATCTTTCAAATATCCTTCGACATAAGATCTATGCAATGGATCACACATGATGTCCAGAACAAATGGTTAATGCTTCCTCTTTGCCTCCAATTTTTTTCCTATTAGTATCAAAATCAAACAAATCATAAAACAATTAGGATACATAGTTGCTAAAAAGATTAAATGTCATAACTAATAAGTAAACTAACTTACCGGCTATAAGATAGTTGCTTCCATTATCTGAAATCATTTGAACGATATTCTTTTCACCAATGTGTTCCGCAAACTTGTCAAGAAGTTCAAACATCTTTTTTTCTTCTATAAGCATAGTTCCTTCCGTACCATTGATTATAAAATTGATCAACGTCATACTTTTTCTATCCATCCATGCATCGGTCATAATGGAACAACCATATTTTTCTCAATCTTCTTTATGGCTCTTCATCAAGGTCTAAACCAACTCCTTTTGAAAAATCGGTACTCTCAACTCATGGTAATCTTCTTTTTGAAGGACTGGTACTCGCAACTCATGGCTCTTCATCAATGTCTCAACCTAAGTAGACAACATTCTAATATCTTTCTTCCATTCAGTTTAGTTTTCTTTTATTTAAATTTTCTAAAATAAGAAGAAAATGATTGTGAATCGTATACAAAAAAATCAGTTAAAAAAATTCAAAATCAGTAAAAAGAACCTAAGCTGCATAAGCTCCTGTACAACTTGTGTACACAGCCTATGTCCAGTCTTTTTCGACGTATCTGTACAAAGAGCATATTTAATATTTAGATACTGCAATAATTCTTTCCCATTAAGGTTTTCTTGTATACAATGTTTTGCCCATTAGGGTTAGTATGTAGATCTCAACTAGCTGATTTATGCACCCTAATCGATTAATACATTGGCAATCTATCAAATCTTGGGTTACCAAGTGAGATGATGCTACGATACTAAAGCAAATGATGATCCATAAGCAGCAAATACGACAAAAAGTTATAACCGTTGCCATAGATTTTACGTATAAGTAACTATAGGTCACGAAACCATATCCAAGACCAAGATCGTATTTCAGATCTTGTTGTCAACTATTTGAATACGTAGCAAATGCATCTATGATTCGTTGCACCATGGTTTTACCTCTTTTCAGGTATCCATATTTTGCTCTAGATAAAACTCTATGTTTTCTTTTTCTAAAGAACAAGTTAAAATGACGACTTGTAAATAATCTCTGACTTCATGACTTTAATTATTTTATATACGAGGTTAATTTTTTATTGATTAGGAGACAATCAATGGTATGATTTAATTAAGTGACAATAAGTCTAGGTCACAATCAATAAGATTTAATTTAGTTATAATGAGTGCTAAAATCGATTGTCTCCTAACTAATAGGGATTTAGTCTCCTTTATAAAAGCTTATGAAACCCATGATTATTTAGAAGAAAATCACCTTTCTAGTTTTTTATTCAGAGAAAAGAAGACCTAAAGTGCACTTGTGAACCAAGGAGACTATTTCAATTTCTCTCTCTGTGTATGTAATTGTATGAGAAATATTCTTTTTATGTCACTAGATAATTTTCTACCATGACAGAAACATTGCTTTGTAGGAAATGTCTACCATGGCATATACATGTCATTACATTATTTGATCCATGTTCTGTGTCCATAAGACTCCATGTGGTTCCAAGTGCTGAATTATTTGGATGATTGACTTGTTCCATGCGTCCATTTATCTGTATGTGGTCCGAGTGCTAGATTAACTAGAAAGTGACACGTGTATACCAAACAAAATTTCTTCCATGAAATAGTATGATTTGTTATCCCTTTGTCTATTACTAAAATGGTATTTGCTTGCAGTCTAAGAGAGCTTCTGAGATGGTTATTTTTCAATAGGCCCAACATGCCTTATTATTGCCAACCTCAATGATTTTACTGAACTTTTTTTTTTATACTTATATTTCATACTTTCTTAACCGGCTCATTTTAATATAATATTGCAAAAACTTTCTAAATTGAGAGAGAAAGTGCTATAACACTCTGCGACTTATATTTTGTTTGTTATGACACTTTCTAATTAATCTAGAACATGGGGCATATCGTGGTGTATGGTCACTTCAAACATCTATAAGGTCCTAACTAATTCAACATTTATTTTGTAGGTGCTATGCAAGGTTGCATCCAAAGGCTAAGAATTGTCGCAAGAAAAAGTGTGGTCACAGTAATCAGGTAAATCTAGCAATTTTAGTGCAAAAGGGCATTTGGCAGTTCTCATACTTGTTGGCATGTCGGGTTTATTTTCTTTTATCATGGGTTGGAAAGGTGATGCTCCTTTTGATAGGAACTATTGTTGGGTTAAAATTTTGACGACATGGGTCTTAAAAAATGAAACTTGGTTAGTCTATAGTTTTAGCATTGTTATATACAATGTTGTACTGGACGCTAGGCGAGGCGACAGCCCACCCGCCTCGCCTAGGCGCCCGCCCAGAATACAACTGCTCCTTTGCAGAAAAATCTGCAGTTACGTATATTACAATAAATATGTAGTATAAGAAATAAGCATTAAGCAATATAAGAGTCAACAAATATTACTCAACATCAAGTAAACACTAGACAAATTAAGCATCAAGTAAACACTAAACATCCTTTGGATTTTGAGTTTTGGAGCAGCAATCGGCTTCTTTTCTTCACTTTTCTTTTGAATTTTGAGGACAACTGCCTTTTTCCTCACTTTTTTTTTTCCTTTTTTTTATTCTAAAAGCAGTCTTTGGATAATAACTCTAAAGCACAATCAAAACTGAATTTACATTTATGCCATGATGGTAACCCATCATACAATACCTGAATGAACCCCCTTTTGTTTCCTCTGGTGGTCGACCCTAGACGGGTGCCTAGGCGCCCATCGCCTCACACCAGGTCGAGGCGACCTCCCCCAACCTGCACGCCTAGACCGCATAGACGTTGGATGTGACAACATAGGTTATATATCAAAATACTAGATGCTCCTCAGGTTTTCTGTTTTTACACCTTATATACTGGACGTTTCATTTGATGAGATTTGATATTTATTGTGTTCAGCTCTCAAGTTATTTTTACCTGGTTCTTTATTTTACAGCTGAGGCCAAAGAAGTTTTTTGTCAGCGTCTACCACTTCTGAGGCCAAAGAAGAAGATCAAGTATACTGTTGTTCTGGATGAATTTCTCATCATGTCATGTTTGTAATTGATCTCTTCGTTACATTTGATAGCTGGCAGTTTGTTGAAATTTTAGTTCGGCTGTCGAGAAAAATAATTCTAGTACTGAAAGTTCTTCCAAATTTTCAAGCATATCTAGAGTTGTTTTGTTACACTTATATGATACCGATATCTTTTTATTTTATAGAATGACAGCCTTTTCATTTAATACCTTCACATATCACTCTTATTGTCTGGGAATTTCTTTTAGCAGATTCTTAGTTCCTCTGTTTCACTGGACAGTTTATGTGCAGGTGTAGTAGGTATTTTTGAGATAAATTAGAATGAATAACGACAAATCCTTTTGAAATTTTAGGTGCCAGCTTAGTAGAGTTAAAACTTGTATACATTTGAGTATCGTAAATTTGTAATGTTACCTAACTTAGTTGCATACATGGATCGGTTCTTATCGATCATGTTTGCATATTTTCATCTCTTTCTAGGAAGAATTTGGCATGAAGTTTTAAGTACAAAAGAACAATGAGTTTTGCAAGAATGCCCCATGTATGTATGGATCATTACTGTGTGTCATTCCCAACATGTCATTTTCTTCTAATAGTACCCTCCTAGTATACATTATATAAATTAAATTGTGTCTCTCATGTCCCAAAATTCCAATTAACAAAGAAAACTAAAAGCATATTTGGATTCTTTAAATACAAATTCATACTGGATTATGCAGCTGAAATATATGTTGCGTTTGCTTCATTCGAATGTAATTGTAATCACAATAAAATTGAGTTTATAATATAATAGAATTACAGTTACATTATCATATGTGATTTTAACATGTAATCAAATAATATAATGTACTAATATCAATTGGATTTAAATATTTGGTTTACTATATAATGTAATATAATAAAATAATAATAATTATTTATATTATTTTGACGAATATTATTTTCACATGTATATCTTATATTTTAGCCAATTTTAATATTTATTAAAGAAATTTTTTTTAAATAATAATAATAATAGGGTAAATGGGATATGAGACTCATATTCCTACGAGTGTACTAATTCACATTGGTGTATATGAGATGTAGAAGTCCATTCCTGCTCGTCCACATGTGCATGACTTTGGACTCGTATCCCTTATACCTAAGAAGTCGGAATTAGTTTTGATACAACAACTGTATGACAAGTGGACTCCTTCTCTCTCTTTGTAGATCTTGCAAGTATATATATATATATATATATATATATATATATATATATATATATATATATAAACTTTGAGGTGGGATCCATAAACTTTGAGGTGGGATCCACTCGTCATACAGTGGCTGTATCTGCCAACTGTATCAAAGTTTTATTCATTATTTACATGGTCAAATTATTTAGAAGCCATTCCTTCATTCATTCATTCAGAGAAGACCTACTGGCACCGGGCGGACTATCACATAAAAAGTCCTTTTCGGGAAACAATTTGGGAAGAAGTCGAAATACAAAAGAACAAACATATTCCTAGTTGTTCCCTCCACTTCCTTGGTACGTCCGTTGTTCCCTCCACTTCCTTGGTACGTCCATCACCTATCAACATTAACATATGATCAGCAGCACATATCTATAATATAAAGCACAGTGGATTTTTGGTCCGACGCATGTGCTTTGGTTCAACGATGATGAAAGAACTAAATTGCCCCTCTCTCTATAAGAGAGGAGGAGGTCCCATGTTGGGTGCGGCGCAACCGGTTGTTCCAACGGCACCCCCATCTCAAGCTCCTCTTGCACCGCCCCTCCCTCCGCCGCCTCCGTTCCATCCTCGTCCACGCGGACGTCGCCGGCCTCTTCTGCAACCCCTTCGTCGCAAGCAGCCTCCTCCACCGT